>PVIH01007701.1:0-68235 GCA_004025045.1 Sigmodon hispidus
CCAGATTTCCTGAACATTTTGAGTTATGGCTTTTTTAGTTTTACTATTTTCTTTGACTGATATATCTATTTGAGCTACTGAGTCTTCCACTTCAGAGATTCTATCTTCCATCTCTTGAACTCTGTTTGTTATGCTTGTATCTGTGGTTCCAGCTTTTTTCTTCAGATTTTCTATTTCCATCTTTGCCTCATTTTGTGCCCTTTTTATTGCTTCCATTTCAGCTTTTATTTCAGCTTTTAGTTCCTGGCACATTTCTTTCATAGATTTGTTCATCTCTTCCAATTTTTTGTTTGTATTTTCTTCTATTTCTTTAAGGCTTTTTTCCATATCTTCTTTGAGAGCTTCGATGATCATCAAAAAGGAAATTTTGGTGTTGCTTCCTTCTGTTTCCTCTTCATTGCTCAGTTCAGGTCTTGTATTTGTATGATCGCCACTCTCTTCTGGAGTTACCATGTTGTTCTTTGTATTATTATGTAATTTTTAGCACTGACATTTGCCCATGGCTTCAGTGGTTCATGATTAGATGGGTCCTGGTCAGTTGTGGCACTCAGGTTTGTGTGCCTCCTGTCACCTCTCTGGGCAGGGTCTGAATCTACCCTTCAGTGGCCCCTGTAGTTGTCTGTTTGCTTAGTTCGATGTGGCGGTGGGTAGCCATGCAAATTCCCTCAGCAGGAGCTGGGCGTATGGTGACAGGCAGAGTTAATTTGCCCCTGCTCCAGAATGCGCTGGGACTCTGCAGACAGCACTTGGTCCCGGAATCGGAACTGAAACCAATGGGAGCCCAAGTCTCCCTCCCTGGCTGGGATATAGGCGCTTGGGCTTGGTGACCCCTCCTCACCTCTGGGCGGGGTCTGAGTCTGTCCTTCTGGGACCCATGTAGTTGTCAGTTCCCTCAGTTGGATGTGGAGGTGGGTAGCCATGCAGATTCCCTCAGCAGGAGCTGTGGGTATGGTGACAGGCAGAGTTTATCTGCCCCAGCTCCAGAGTGCACTGGGACTCTGCAGTCAGCACTTGGTCCTGAAAGCGGAACCGGAACCGATCAGTTCCTTGTTTCTTAGGTGTTCCTTTAATTTTCGGATATTCCTAACCTTTGAATGTATACTTTGAATCTTGAAAGCTATTCATCATTCCAGTTTTGCCACTACACTATGAGCCTTTGAGAATTTGTTAGGTAGGTGAGCAGTGCATATTCTAACTTCCCAGAGTACAGAATTGGGTAGTGGGACTATGTTGTTACATTGTAGATAATTGTCCCACCTACTAGTTTAATAAAAATGCTCATTGGCTGAAGGCAAACAGAAAGTTTGGGCAGGGCCCCCAAAACTTTAGAAATAGGAAATGCAGAGTAGAGACACCATAGAGATACCAGAGAGACACCATAGAGACACCACTATGCAATGGATATGAAATGGAGAGGACAACTATGCTGTTCTGAGAAAAGGTACCAAGCTGCATGACTAAACAAGGTAAGAATCATGAGCTAGCTTAGGAATTATGAGTTACAAGTTTTATGCCTGGGCCATAGGCAGAGCAGCATAAAATTAATACAGGCTTATGTGAGTTCTGTTGGACTGTTGGTCTGTGAATCAGGATCACAGGTCAGATGGGCCAGGTCCATATTACTGCAGAATTCTTTATGTCTGCCTTTCTCTAGTTAAGAACCAGGTGTTTATTTTTCCTCTGTGATTTAGATATACTTGTGATATTTTGAACAAACTGTACTTGGTTTGATTTGTACTATCCTAATGATCTTAGAGAGGTGATATATCCTCAGATGCCTAATATGGTCCTTTCCTAGTCCCAAACTATAATCTGTGATATTTTTAACAAATTATAATTTTTTATTCATATTTTTCATTCTATCTTGTAGCAGCATTTGATTGGTCATGATCACTGACTTGTGCAATTCTTGCCAGTAAATATATATTCTCATAAACATATTCTTCAAATTAAAAAACACATTTTGTTATGTTTATTATAAATAAGCCATTTATAATGTTGTATGTGAATTCTTTTCTAATGTCACCTCCAACTGTTACTCAACTTTGCAATTACTTTGTTATTATTATATCATTTTTTATTTATTTTATCATTAAAAGTAATTTATCTCCCCACAACAAGACAAAATTCTATAATTTTAAAAAGACATATTTCTACCTAAATATGTATGTAAAAAACATAACCTGGGGGATGTATAAATTCATAAAGAGACCTACATTTAGTTTTCTGAGCATGAGAAGCCCAAAATCAAATTATTGAAAATTTTAATTTCTTCTAATAGTCTACTTTTTCTCTTTCTAAATTATAAATATCATTTCTTCCATAGGGCATAAGCCCCATGTCTTCTCATTATGCACCATGGCAAAACAGTCTAACAAATGTTATAAAAAGCTTCCTTATCAAACATCAGTCTTATTTGAAGTTAGATTAATTCCCCACAACTTGGTCAGTTTTTAATACTCATTCTCCTGAATATCTTCCATTAGATATTTTATTTTAAAATAAAGATTTCACCAAAAGCAAGCTAATAAACATGAAATATCAGCTAAAAGAATGAGTAATTTTCACTTTTGTCATTTCATTAAATATTAACTATAAAGGCTAATCAATACTGTTTTTGTCATCCAACATACTTATTTATAGCATCAATGTGTAACTATGCATATCAATACTTTATTTCTATGTATTCTTGAGTACTTTATGTTTTATTAATACAACATTATTTATTTATTTGCTCATTTGTTCTTTTATCTTTCATTCATTTACTCCATATATATATACATATATATATGTGTGTGTGTAAATGAATATATATATTAGTTTGCTGTAATTACGATAAATTTTGTATGAGCATTAGAGGAATCTGAAACTATTTCCTGGAATAATTTTGAAATCTTAAAATGCATGACTTCTATCCACTGAAAATTTTTGTCAATATATCTATTTATATACCAGGTACTTGGTAATATAAGATTATATATAAATGACACATAAACTTATCAAGACCTACTGCTCAGAAATTTCTCTATAATTATCTCTTCTATTTCTTAAAAATTAGCTGTCCAGCAATAACCTTTTTCTTAATAACATCCTGATTTTTACCTAAGCTGACAAACCCATCTAAACTGGAGCAAGCACCTAATTCCTTGTTCATTTCAAGTTAAGAAAGATTTCCAAAAAATGCTACTCATAACAATAAAAACATCAGTAACACCAACAATGACATCCACTGCTTTGAAATTCATACTTATCCATGTGAATAAAATAAGATATGCAGAATTTAAATTCCAAGTATATCCCTCAAAATGTGTGAGGTGCATGTCTTTTAACCTTGTCCCACACATGCTTTCCCAACATCCTTCCTTCTGGAAAACAAAAACATACAATGTGGTGATATTTTATATGAAATCTAACAAACAATGATTGCCATAACATCAGAGAATAGAGCTAGTCACAGATTTAGCCAGATCAGGCACTGGTGGCATACATCTTTAATCCTAGCACTCAAGAGGCAGAGGCAAACAGTTCTCTGTGATTTTAAGGCCAGCCTGGGATAAGTGAGAATAATCTAGTCTAAAAGCAAAACAGAGCCAGGATACGGTGGTTCATACCTTAAATCCTAACACTAGGGAGGTTGAGATGGTAAGTGATATGGCTGGGTGGAGACAGGAACATAAGGTGGGTGGAGAAAGGATCTCAGAGGCATTCAGTCCTAGGATTCAGTAAAAGTAAGAATTTTTTTCTAGTGACTGGTTTTGTTGTGTTTCTGATCTTTTAGTTTTACCCCAATATCTGGCTCCGGGATTGCATTATAAGACCAATTAAGATTCATGCAACATCATAAAAGACACTATTTATGTAAAAAGTGAAGATATTTTCTAGCATATTAGCTTTTTAAACTTTTCCTTGTACCAATTGTTACTCCTGAGCTTCATTTCTCCTCTGTACCTCTGTCTTCACTGACTCTATTAAAGGCCAAATGAAACTTTCATGGCTACATATTTATTAAAATGTATTTAATAAAGGCATTTTAATTTAATTAATTTATTTTACATCCCAACCAAGCTAATTTTTAAATATTATAACAATAAATTATAAGGCTAGAAGTTGCGGTTATTGCAGAGAACCCAAGTTTAGCTGCTAATACTGTGCTGAGCTGCTCATAACTGTCTGAAACACAAGACTGAAATCATATCATCCTTTTTTCTGGCCTCCACAGAAATCAACACATGTGAGGTATATATACACAGACAACACACACATACACAAACATACACACCTCTAAAATAATGTAAAATAAACATTAAATAAAATGTAATTAGACATTCTATGAGTTATATTCATTTACATATAATTGTAAACGTGGTCTTATGTTAATGCAACATAAATATGTCTGACCCCTATGTGTGTTAAATGTTTTGTTAAAAACCTATAAAAATATGCCATCCTTCATGTTTGATTTTTTCCTTTTACTCCTTCCTAATTTTATCACAGTTAGAGAGAATGTGTAATAAGAATAGTATTCAGAGAGTAATTTCAGAATTTCAAAAGATTTTAATCCTTGATTCCCAGACTCAACACTGCCAAGTCACAATTTCTTAGAGGCTTGATATGCTATCTTTAATTGATTATTTATTTCCTGTGTTAAATCTAAAAACAACCTGAATGCCTGGATATTTCAGGTCCATCCTCATGTAGTACTTGTCTAGATTGTCAGCATATTGTGAGCACAAAGGTTCTGGAGATATCTTTTAAACCCAACAAACATACAGAAAAAAGATGAACAACATTCAGTTCTCTCTACCAGGCTATTAATGCAAAAATACAGCTACTTGAACATTTACCTTAGCAACCAGGAGAAAAGTGACTGTACCCACAGTGAATAATTCTTGTTAGATCATGCTGGTAGCTAATTCTAATTGTTCCAGAGCGACAGTGCACAAATCATAATGTAGATTTGGAAAGAAGAGACATTTGCTCAATATATAGTGAACTCATAAACAACAGTTTAGAGGCAATCATCACTTACAGAATATTTATGTACTTGCCACAGCTAAGATGGCAGTGCTGGACAAGTTTCAGCATAAAACTCCAGGATACAATGTTGTAATCTGCTTTCTCTGTAGTCTATATAATAGAAATCATGTCATTATTATAAAAGAAATAAATTTTAAGATACTTTGATTTTAATTGTGTAATTTAATACTAGTTTGTGCATGTGCACATGTTTGTCACATTATTTATGTGGCGGTCGGAGGACAAACTTAGGATGTCAAGTTTTTCCTTGCACCTTGCCGAGGCAAGCTCTCTCCTGTTCCTCCAACTATAAACATATTACATCAGTTACTCTTACAAAATACAGAATCATTGTCACAAAATAATCACTGTGGTTTCTTTTCTACTACAATGTAATATTTTTCAAAAGATGCTAATGGCTCTATGTCCTAAGAAAATCTTGAATTGTATTTTTCACTTCATTTTCTATATTTATCTATTTAGTCTATCTATCCATCCATTCATCTATTCATCCACCTACACACACACACACACACTCCTCTTTTTCTGTCTCTATCTATCTATCTATCTATCTATCTATCTATCTATCTATCTATCTATCTGGGAAACTATTATTACAAGTTTGGATTGTTGTACCAATGTTCCAGCACAACTTCTGTTTTCTTAGAAATATATTTTCTAGGTTTTTTCAATATTAAACAGAAAAGAAAAACAAGATTGACTATATATTTAAGTCATGCTTTATCATTCATAAAATTTGCCTGAGGTTTTTCATTTGATTACCACCCAAAACTACCATAATAGATTTTTGTTATTCCCATCTCATAGATATAAAATTTAATACACAAAAAGTTAAGTGTATAAGAATTTATGTATCTAGTAAATGTTTTGGCCTTTATATACTGTGCATTTTCTCCTGGGATCTCACTGTGTTCAAATATCCCAACTTGCCTTTATTTATTGTTGACTTCAGAAAATATTTAGTCTTCCTTTTCTTTTGGGATCACTTTTGAGGTAAGATCACAATAGGTATTCCTAATTAACCAGGAATTTATTATGTAGTACAAGCTACTCTTGAACTTTGAGAGATCTGCCTCCCTCTGCTGTACATATGATAGGTATATAACATCACATCTAGGTTGCTTATTAGTATTATTTTGCTGCTGTTTTCATAGTGTTACTATTGAGCCAAAAAATGTTCTAATGATTGTATAGCTCACTACATACTTATTGGAGCTTCAGTTCAGAATCTTACTGTTTCTACCTCACCAGTGTTGTGTCTGAATTTTCAAATAAATTTAATTGCTTTGATATAACATTGAAGAACACAGATAAATAATAAGCTGTCAGCTTAGAGGCAATGCTTAGGCTATTCTTCAGATAAAGAACTTGCCTCCCATTAGGTAGGCTAGAGATGACTCTCAGGCATTGTTTTTCTGGTGACTCAGATACCTCTAACATTTACATGTTTAATGTTAGCTTACTCTGAATTATGAAGAAGAAAATTAAAACAATTGCAAGTATAAACACTTAAAAAGTGTGACTTGTCTTTCGTAATTTTTTCATATGAAATTACTAAGAGATAGGTTACATTTTTTTAATTTTTATTTTATAACATTTTCAATTATCCATGAAAACTCTGCAATCATTTCATGATTTTTAATTAGAAACTTTCATTTTACCAGTTCAAATACTGCTACCACCATTAACTTTCTTAAATTTTAATATGTTTAACATAATATTTTAAAACTATTAGAACACTTAGAGTTCATTGCAACTTTTAAATAACATAGTACTAAAGTTTTAACTTTTAATTTATGTCCCCCTGCTTGACTTCACTTTAGCTAAATTTGAAGCATTTATTTCAAGTATAAGATAAGAAAAAACAAAAGGTTAAGGTTATATATTTATATACCTCCAGGAATGGTGGTTATTGCTTTATGTAATATTAGGTATCTTTTGTTTAGATCAGAATGCCTGGGGTCTAAATGTTGACTTTCTTATTTCCTTGCTTTATGTTCATTAAAATTTCATGCAGTCTGCTAGAAATTATTGTCACTGAATGGTGACTAGTACTTGCCTTTAGGTAACTTTAACTGTGAAGTCACATGTTTTTAGCATTTCTCACTGTCCTCATGAAAATTGTCTTATTTTTCTAAGCCTTATTTGATTTGTGCCTTTTCCCCCATGGAGAAATTATATACTACCTAAATATTTTAATTTTAGGAGATGAAGAATAGGCAGTCATTATTTTTTTTCTTCTAAGAGTGCAAAGAAATGTTCAAGAATTGTGAATTGTCTATGAAATGAAGAAATAGAGCAGAATTGAGGAAACAACTAATGAGAATGATTCTAAGCGCCTGATGGGACATCATGAACTCTAGAAGGAACTGAATTTTCTTACAGGAGTAGTAACAGTAGTACCATAGCAGACTGAGAAATAGAAGTAAGAATTCAGTAGCACCATTAAAGGTAGTTCTTTACTCAATCTCTCTTTATAAAATTATCTCTTTCAGAATAAGACAAAGTTTAGCTCTGCCAAAATATTGTTCCCTCACAGGAAATTGGTACTTTTAAAAATTACTTTTAAGTTGACCAAGTGCAGACACTGTGGTAAAATCATAGTCGCTTGAGAAATTATATTTAAATTTTTCTAAGTCATCATGAATGGCTAAAAATTAATACTAGAGTTTAATAGTCACATGCTACTCATGTGTACCTAGTAAACTAATCTACCATAACTTGCATGTGTGTATCTTACCAGACTCAGAACTATGTTAAGAATGACATAATAAGACTGGTTCACACTGGAAAATTTCCAAACACAGTACAGGGATTTTATGAGAAACCTTGTTTATTTCATTTTCAATAAGAGTTCATAATTTGTTAATTTTCTATAAGATGTCATCATTTTGTTATGTAATGCATTGTTTAATTAATTTACAAGTGAGAAAATCACAAACCTATGTTAAGATAGTACTCCAAAAAAACATTTTCCAGGTCCAAAACTCTATTTACCTCAATGGACTTATATACAGTTATATAAAAATTTTGAAGCCATATTTTACTTGAAATTTTACACTTTTACTACTAATTGCACAGTTTTGAACTTGCCAACTGCCGTAAAATACAAATTCTATGACAAAGTTGTAAATTTAATTCAATTAGCTTTTTATATCTTTTCATGTGTGCATGCTTGTGTCTCACCCATTAACAGGTTCTTGGATGCTGTAAGATTTGTAGCAATTACTACAAATCAAGGGCTGATTCTGAAATCATGGCTTCCATCTCTATGCTGGGTTCATTATAATACTATTAGGCACAGTAGTGTATGTTCTTTCTTCTTCTCTGAGTTGGACTTGACCTCTGATCATGGTTATGACTTGAATGAAAGATGTCAGTCAATTTAATGTTTTTTCTTGTTACTAAGAACATATCACATTTATTTTTGTCATTAATTAGGATATCAAAATAACCTTAAAACACATCTAAATTGCTATGCTAAATTCAAAGAAAGCAGATTCACTGTGTCATTAACAAACTTTAAAGTATCTTTTTTTGTTGTTACAAGTTTATCAAACAACAGAATGAAGGGCATAACGTAAAGCATGATGCTATTTATGAGCCAGCACAAAAAAAGATAAATAATTGGTATCTCAAAAGGGTGGATAAACTATGTTTTTGTGAAGCTTCTTGCCAAATAAAAGTAAAAATTCCTGCACATTCTAAAACTGCATATGGCTTTTCCCACTCCCATCTATAGCATACAACATTCCAGAAATCTCACTAGAAACCATGTTTGCAAGAAAAGATGTATTATATTTTCTGGAAACATAGTGGCTTCTTGATTTTATTTTATGAGATTATAATTCAATCCAAGGCTGCTTTTCACATAATATGATTTATAAAAGAAAGAGAAATCAGGGACAAAGGTAACCTTTGAAGATATAGTTTAGAATCATCATTACTATATGGCTAAGACATTAAATTGTGAATGTTCCTTAAGAAACTCATACCAACATTTTATGATGCCTATTGGTGAAATTATTTTATGCATTGAAAGCAGGAATATCAATTTGTCTAGAGATGACAGTAAAATTTTGGATGAAAGTATGGGCTTTTGCATTTGCCTTATTAATTACTAAATATAAAAGATGTACATCTATTTAAATCTCTTTTTAGCATTTAAAGCTAAGATAATGTAACATATAAACAGAAGAAATTAGTGAGTCTATATATAAAAATGGCTTAATATTTCACAAATTATTACATTTATACTGCTTAGCAAGATTCATACTAATTCTTGAAAATTTTAAAAAGTTTGAAAGCCTTTTAAATCCTTTATCTTTACTTTTATAAGAAAAAGTATTTATGTGTGTAAATCAAATATATATGCCTTGCTCAATAGTCTAGAACTTGGATTGCTGATTCTTCTGCATAATGGAATTTTTAGCTCATGATACAATGTCAGTTTGTTTGTTTCTTGTATTTCACTGTGTATCCCAGGCTTATATGGAGATAATGAAGTGATGTTCTACCTTAGACTTTCCACTTCTGAGAATAGGGGTATATATCTCTTCATCTCTTTTATAGTTTTACTTTCTACTGAAATATATTAGGCTCTTATCTTTAAAACTAATGGTGAGAGATACACTTTTTATAATGAAGCCCATCTTCTCTTTAATGCTGGGAACTTGAGAAATATGAAGTGGGAACTCAGTTGGCACCAATAAGGCTGACCCATCAGACTGACAAGATCCCTGGTGGAGATAAAGTCAAGTCTTAAGTAGTTTTGAGGTTAATTGCCATTGAATGTGTTAGCTATTTCCTGCAGATAATTTCTTATGTTTAACTGTTGTTTTATACTTGTTATTTTTTAAGATTCATTTCTCAGTAACTTATAGTAGTGTGACTGATCACTTATTGGGTACAATTTTCACCATACATCTGGAGCATATGGATAACTTTCCAGAGCTATGTGTAAAAGCAGTCACATAGACAAGATCTCTTTCTCACAAATAAGGTCTTTGTTCCTTTGCCCAGAAGAGATTCAATATCTGCCCTTCATGCAAATAGCTTTACTAGTAAACATCTAAACATATTCAGCCCTTGGACAAAGGATTTCATTTGAAACATTTCTCAGATATCCAAGGACAGATCCAAATAGATGACATTCAGGCATGTCCTAAGTTTACCACCCGTTCAGATAATAAAACTATCTGGAGCTAACACCACTTAATCTTACCCCCATAACTCCCTATAATTAATTGCACCTAGACTTATTAATACAAGATTCTAACATAAAGATGTACTGTTTGTGATATAAGAAAAAGTGTAATGAACCAGTTGCAGTTGTTAAAACAAATATTTATTCTGAAGTGCTGCATCACAAGGCCAGAGCAACTAAAAGGTGACAGGTTCCAGTTTTGTTCAAATTGAGATTTGCTGTCTCTTTGTCCTATAGTAAAATATCCTTTTTAATCTTCCCTTAGAGAAGGTCCAACAGCTGAACAAAGCTGAACACCTTTCTCTATGGCTTATTCAGGTCATCTAGCAAATGAGAACACCTACCTCACCCATCAGAAAAGTTGTTGTGAGGAGATCTAATTGAAACAGGACATTACTTTAATTTGTTAATTTTTTTTTTCTGCTGATCAATAAACTTTTAACCTTGTGGCTAGCCACAATCAGGAATGTAGTTAGAATACAGAATTTTCTTCCTTTAGATTGCCTTCTTGATTTTCTATTTAGTTGACTCCCACCAGAAAAACCTTGACTATTTGTATCTTTGCCATAAATTAAAGCTAAAAGTTATTCTCTGCATATAAATCTTATCACCTCTCTCTACGACCTTGCCAAAGAGCAACTGCATGAATGAGTATATAAGCCTATGCCTTCATTGTTGCAGTTGTCATGACAATAAGAGTGATGCCAATAAGGATGATGAAGTAAAGAGAATATTCTGAGTATATTTTTAAGGATAACATAGTTATTTTTTCTTTTGTGGAAGTCTATTTCTTGGATCCTAAGAGAAAACATTGTTGGGATGGTTACCTCAAGACTTTCATTAATTTAGCTTATTAATTGGACTCCTCTTCAAAATAACATCTATACAAGTAAAATGCAGCTCCATGTGAACCAGACACAGGTATTTTACATTGAATTTTTAAAAATAGGACCTAATCTTAACATCAAGATGTTGAAAGATAGTTTCTAATATCAATTAGAACACATTAACATGGCAGTTAAAAATGTTAAGGTTTACAATTATTAAACTAATTTTCATTTCTATGATAAAATTTGTAAAAGGGAAAAATATGAGTTACAAATTAAATTCACATTATATTTTTTTAGTTTTATGTGCATGAAACTTTGCTTTCCTGTATGCATAGTCACCAGTGCCTGCAACATGCTCATTGAGGCTACAGTGGGCATCAACTCTTCTGTAACTGTAGGTACAAATCATTATGACTCACAATGTGGGCGTTTGGAAGTGAGCCATTTTCTTCTGAAAGTGCAACACATGCTCTTAGGCATAGATCCAACTCTCCGGCCTTCACTTAAAAGTGAAATCAATTAAAAATATCAGAATTATTTAATGGTACCGTAAAATATCAATCATAGGTCCATGTTCATTGTCACAAAGTTTGTCACAAAGAAAGCATTTTCTGTAGTTTTGCTTCAATATTATAGAGATTTGAAGATATCGATAAATATATTTACAGAAAAAGTGTTAGATCACTTTTTTTATGGAAATTATAAAAGATATGTTCCATTGTGGAAGGGAACAAGTCCTGAGAGGCCTGAGTAAATTGAACAGAGTCTTAGTTAATTGCTAATCAGACTATTCTGAGACGATTAGAGTGTAAGAATTTAGGGCCGGTCCAAAGACCAGTTCTACTAAAATGGTTTTAGTCATTAAATTATTCTTATGAATACTTACATGAGATGACAAAACTGTATCTTAGTCATTTACAACAGTTAGTACTAAATTACTTTATAAAGGCAGACATCTCAGTAATGAGGTTTTGAAGCATCAGGTGAGTCATCAGTTAGGCCATGCAAAGAGAATTTTTAGGGTGATATATCTCTACTTCAGGTTAGCTATTCCAAGGTCATTAGAAGTTATTTAGCTATTGGACTGTGATAGTCGAATATTCTAACTTCGTAGCCTCGCAACTATTTTTCTAAATTATAAAATATAAATTGTTTCTTTTATAATTTCAACAGATTATACAAAATTATATGGTTTACATTAATTTTTTGTTATATATAGGGACCATGGGATAACTTTACTATTAAATTAAAAAATAAATTCAAGTGTTTTCTAATGACATAAACAATCTGTGATAATGAGTATCAGCAAAGAATAAGAAAAAGTAAATTAGAAGGATTTAAGACATTGATTATAATTGAAAATAAGTATGTGATCAATCCCAGGTATGGTTGATGAGATGGCTTTTATAGCAGATGTAAGGTAATGCATAGATAGAGCCATGTGGAGAGATCCAGGTTATACTTGGCCATGAGAAAATGAGGGGGGAGTAGAGAAGAGAAAGGAAATGGGGATCAAGAGAGCTTATATCCTCCAATGATTGAGTTATCTAGGGATCAGAAGCTAGAGTAAGAGAAACAAAGCCTAGCTCCTGGGCTAGAGAAGTTTAGGGTAAGAGATGTGGTGACAAATGCTTGGAAAAGCCACAAGTTGTGTGTTGAGACTCCTTCAGACACAACAGATACATTAATGCATAAACTAGTGTAATAAAAACTTCAAATATTATTTAATTAAGATAATTTCATTGCTAATATGAGAGAAGATATGGGCAGAAGCATCTGGAAGTGTCCAGAGTAAAGAGAGAAATTAGTAGACATAACATGATCAACAGCCTGGAGTAGGCCATGAGAGAACAGAGAGAAAGTGAGAGAGAAAGAGAGAGAGAGAGAGAGAGAGAGAGAGAGAGAGAGAGAGAGAGACGAAGAGTGACAGAGAAAGAATAGACTTGAGAAAAAGAAAGAGAGGAAGTATTAAAAAGAGGACTAAGGGTGAAAGCAAAAGAAAAATACTATAGCTTAAATACCAGGGTTATATGGAGAAGTAGTGAGTAGCTGGGGAAGAGATTCCATGAGCTAGATAAGTTTAGGATAAAGAGTGGGGTGATAAAAGCAGGGACACCAGCATGGATTCTACAATGCATAACAGGTACTTATCCTGAATGAGCTTGGGGAAAAGTATACAAATTTAGTTAGCATATAATAAAAGCCTGTGTAAAGAATCAAATGAAAAATATTCTCTTGAACCTGGCGGCATGGCACAAAGTACACAATGTCCAAAGAGCCATGAATATGAAATAATTTGAAGATTTCTTGGAGAACCACCCCCCAGATTCCAAACCACAAGAATAAGACAGTGCATGAGACACTTGCTGACTTTCATCACCCTCCAGAGGTGAAGAGACACATAGATTTTTTAAATTTTATTATTATTTTTACTATTAAACAAAGAAGTCACACTTTCTATCCTTGTATATCCTTATTCAAGGTCCCTCCCCCCTCCCAACACATCAGTTCATTCTCTCTTCTCCACAACTCCACATTCCTTCCCTGGGCAGGCAGCAGGCAGTCCCATGGTCCCACTGTTCCAATATTGCTTAGTTCAGTATCCACTCCTAGAGACATATAGATTTTTAAGATCTCAACATTTATTTTCTTTCCTGCCTTTGTGTATGCCTGTTTGTTCTCCTTTGCAAATAGCAATTTGTAAAACGATTCTAATATAGAAATGGCCTTTTAATGTTATTTTCATCATATATAATAAATTTATAAGGATCAGCCATCCTGTTGATGTGAAAAAAATAAAATTAAAAAAATAAAAAGCTCAGGGAAAGCTGAAATATCAGAGAGAAGAAACAGACCAACGTCAATTCCCACTCATGCAACTTCTCAGGCCAAACAAGATAAATGCTATCTTCAATGGTCCTCAACCTGACTGGTTGCTTCTAATAGAATGTCTGAATTTCTATTTTCTCCTGAGTGAAGGGATTAAAGGTATGGGTCATCACTCTTTGACCTTCAAGGCTTGACTATGGATAATTTTTGTTCTCTAAAATTTTATGCTTATTATATTAAATATACAATATATTATCACAGGCAAATATGTGCTTTGGTTAGCTTTTAGGCATTAGTGATAGGTATTTCTCCCTTTTTACCAAAGAGATGATAAGGAAATGACTCATTTAAAGAGAAGAAATGTCTTCACAAGTTCCTGGAGAATGCTAGCTTAGAATTTGGAGCTAACAATATATCTATTTGATTATTAATTAACATTGTGGATATTTTTACAATTATCTATGAACCATCAGTAATCTATTAGGCCATTACTAAATACAATAATAGCTACAACAATTTAATCTATTTTGAATATACAAGACTTTAATTTTACAGTTCAATTATTATAGTATTTGATATTTTTATTTAACATGTCTGTTTGTAAGAACATGCTTTCAGGTCTAAGGCTTCAACCTCTCTTTTGAATTGTTTTACAGAGGATTCCAGTTGTTATATTCATATTCTTTTCTAAATTTTTGATTGAGGGTGATCTTCACTGTCCTCAAGATTTCTGTAAATCCCAGCTCTCATAATTCTCTAATTTAACTGTAATTAGTTTACTTTTTCCTCTTTATGCCTAGAGAGGGATATCAATCATAATTTTAATTTTATTCAGCAAGTTGTTTCAAGCTAAAATAGAAAACACAATCGAATTTTCTTTAGTTTTATATTTATTTATTAATAGTGAGTTCATGTGATGTGTGTGGATGTTTTATATGTGTCCTTGTGTGTATGTGTGTGTATGTCTGGGTGTGTAAATTCTTATTACCCAATAGGAATCTTTTTTCTTATTTGTAGTTATTTCTGATCTCTACATATGCACAAGAAAATATTCACCTGCAGTCTGTCTTTGTGCAATATTCATCTTATCCCCCAGAAAACGAGAGGTTTTCTTAGCACAATATTTATTTCATTTTATGGTCCTGTGTACCAGTGTTTTACCTTTCTTACCACATGACATTTATACTTTATAGACTGATGTTTACAACTATTTATAAATAATTGGAGTTTTGCTTCAACAAACTGTCAACATAAGAATTTATATTCAATGTTTTTATTCTTAGATCAAAAGTTAAGAACAGAATTACTGAAATTAGAATAACTTGATTAGAACATTTTTGTGGATTTTTTTATTACTTATAAAATAAAGTTTTTTCCATGTATTCCCTTGTTCTCCAATCCCTCCTCCTCCCAGCTCCTCCCACTCATCCTTCAGCCTCCCTTTTCCCCATTTCCCCATCCCTTCCCCCAAAAGGGCAAGAAATCCCAAGGTGTATCAGCTCAACCAAGGTGGCTTTAGTATGGTAAAGTGTGAGGACATGAACACATGATAATATCCCTCTTCATTTTTACATCCAACTCACCAGCAAATACACTTTTTCCTGTTTAATGGCTGCTATAATCAGACTGTATTACTGTTTCATTAATGTTTCTTGAGTGACCAGTGATTTTGTAAATATTTGATTCATTTATTGAATATTCATATACTTTCATATACAACTTTACAACTTTATTTAAATATTTTTTCTACAATTAAATATTTTTCATAGTCATATACTTTCTCTTTTGCTCATTTTTTTATTTTCTTGAAGTTATCACATTTTACCTCCCCTTTCTTCTTTTTTTACTTCTTCCATGCAACTACTTTACTTTATCAAAATTATACTTTTTTTAAAAATGTGTGTTTAACACACACATTTTAAAAAAATAAATGAATTTTGCTTAGTATATTCAACATCACTTCTATGTATATGAATTTAGAACAAATTACTTGCTACTAGAAAACCAATTAGGAGCTCTTCACCAAAAGTCACTTTCTTTCTCAGATTTTTTTTGCCTCTGGCAGCTATTTGTTTTATAACATCTAAGTGAGTTAAGCAAGCAATAGTTGTACATGGCAATGACAACTATGAATCATAACAGTGACAATCAGTATGCATTATACAGTAGCATTGTGCAATATAGTGCCGTTGATACCCAACAGTTTCTCACTGGTTTTAAAACCATCTCAACAGGAGAGAATATATGCCTGGTAATAGAAAGTCAGCCAACTATCCAGGACTAAAGATGTCATAGATGCAAAAAGAGAAATTACAACTGCCTTTTTTGCTGAACCCCTATAATTCCTAAATACATTCTATAATTTATCCTCCTACCTACAGATTACCCTAATTCTAACTTCTTACCAAAGTAATTTTCCTTTACATTATATGAGTACCATTAAAGGAATACTTTTTTTTATTAACTGACAGAAACAAGCGTTGTAGTATGATTAGCAGAGATTCATTCTGGAGCTACATTTTCCATGTTTTAATGTTTTTTTTTTCTTGAAATGAAGATGTTTTAATGTGTTTTATATTTTCTACTTTTGGTGTTTGGCTATGGATATATTTAAACTACAGAGTAAATGATAATATTTTGTTAGGTTTTGTAAAATGATATCTTTAGATATAGTTATTTATATTAATTTTTATTATGAATAAAGTCATATTTTTTAGCCATGTATCTGCTTGTCCAGAATCCCTTCCCTCTCGACCCCTCCCAGTCACTCACTCTTCTCCCCATCACTTTATCTCCTCCTTAGCATGGGCAGGAGGTTCCAAAATACCAAGGTAGCTTAATTCAGCATTCACTCCAGGCAGATCAGCTTTCTTCCCCCAACATCAAGATTGGGTCAATTGTTCCTCTGGAGGGAATGGACTCCAAGGTGCTGGTCCAAGTGTTTCAGATCCCAAGCAGTTTAGTGTTTGTGGTTTGCAGCTTGGACATGATTAGGTTATTTTGTTTGTTTGTTTGTTTGTTTGTTTAGAGTCCACTAATGAGTGAGTATATACCCTGCTTATATTTCTGAGTTTGTGATACCTTGCTCAGGAGGATATTTTCCAAATCCATTGATTTGCCTGCAAATTTTAGGATATCATTTTTTTTTTCTTACTGCTGAGTAGTACTTCAGTGTGTAGATGTACCACTGTTTGTTAATCCATTCTTTAGTTGAAGTGCAACTATATTGTTTTCAGGTTCTTGATATTACAAAAAATGAAATGCCACTATGAACATAGTTGAGCTACTCCCTTTGGAGTGCAAATGTGTACTTTTAGGGTATATGCCCAGTGGTGGTATTGTTGGATCTTTGGGGAGATGATTTCCCATTTTCTGAGAAACAACACAGTGTATTCCAGAGTGGCTGAACAAGCTTACACTCCTACCAACAATGAAGGAGTTTTCCCCTTGCTCTACAAACTCTCCAGCAAAGTCATCTGTGTCTTTTATCTTAACCAATCTGCCAGGTGTAAGGAGGCTTCTCCAAGTTGTTTGACTTGCATTTCTCTGATGGCTGAAGATGTTGAGCACTTTTTCAACTGCCTTTCAGCCATTTGTAATTCTGCTGAGAATTCCCTTTTTAGTTCTGAACCCTATTTTTTGATTGGGTTATTCAAGGTTTTTGGCTATAGTTTATTGAGTTCTCTATATATTTTAAAAATCAGTCCTCTGTCACTTTTAGGGTTGGTGAAAATCTTTTTCCATTCTGTAGGCTGATTTTTTTTTTTGAGATTATAATTACATTTCTCCCACTTCAAGCCATTTCATATAGCTCTCTCCATTCTTCTTCAATGAGATAATTTCTTTTCCACTGTTATTGCATACATTATAAGCATATAATCCTAATTATAAGTGAATTAGTCTATAAAATGTTATTTGTAATTTACAAGCTCACCTTTTAGCCCTGGAAATTCAAATGGTGTGCTCTACCAGCACTCTTTACTTTCCTATAGTTCTTTGTATTTGATTAAGGATTCATGGGCTTTTCCTCATACTTTTAGATATAGATTTTATATGTTTGGGTGTAATCATTTTAAAGACAATTGCTTCATGTGGTATAAAGGAAATGTCTTTTTTAAAAACAATTTTGAGATGAGAAACAGTATATCCTAGGCATTCCTTAGTCTAGTTGTATACCTGAGGAAGACCTTAAGCCTGAATCCTCTTGTCTCATCTTACATAGTGCTACAATTATGTGAGTCCAATGTCAAGCTTGCTAAATGTCTTCAAAATTTATAGGTTGATACACAGTTTTCTAACATGATAATTTTAATAATTATGGCATGACACCCTCACCAACTCTAACTGTAATGGTTTCTTTGAAGCTCTTAAAAGACTTCCATGAATTTGTGAGTTTGTCCCTAGCCTTAAAAAATAATTTCAAAACTGTGAAGGAATCACAGAACAAGTTATATATGCATAATTCAGTGTCCAAATTTCATATTCTTTACAGAGTTTGTTTGGGCCATTTTTGTTCTTTTGCATTTACATGACATTATAAAACAAAACCTTGTTGATTTACTTAAAAGCTTCTGTTGGCATTTTGAGAGCAATTATTTTTACTCTGTAGGGACATTTCTGAAAATTGCCACTTTAAAAGTTAATGAATCTTTAAATAAAGAAAAAAATGACATTATATTTTCTTTGCTTTTTACTTTTTCAAGAAAAGTGGTAAAGTTCTCAGTGTAAGACATAATTGTTAAATTGTGTTTAATCTCAAAGGAAACACTTTTATTTTCAGAGAGCATTAAGTAAAATAAAAAAATGTTTTGAAAATCAGAGTGTGTTTTGCTTTCCAATTGGAATAATCAAGTCTTTCTAATATTATCTGATATACACTTAGGCTTTAGGTCTTCTGGGAAGGATATAACTTGCTACTTTATGAGCAGATAGTCATTCTTTGAGAGGAAAAATAAGTACCAAAACATTTCTGTCCATTAAGCTTTTGATGCCATTAATTTTAAGTAATTTCATAAAGGTATTTGAAATGGGAGTCATGAAAAAATGCTGCTAATTGATTGCACGTTTTTAAAAAATATTTAATTAATTATTTTTCAAAGGTTCAAAGAAAAGCGTTTTTAGTCTTAGTATGATAAGCATACATAAATTGTCACTGTTATTAGGCTCTTTTCTTAGTGTAATTTATGTTTAGACAAATAGTAAATACATGAAAATGAGTTGATATTTTGTCATTCCTTAAGGCTCAATTTGTTCATTTGAAAATAAATTTTTATTTTAGAAGGATAAGTTAAAGATGGCACTTATTAAATGAAGTAGAAGTTTCTCTTCCTGAGGGTTACTATTAAATATCATAACTCATATTCATAGGTTTTTCCAAATGTACATTGTAATAATACGTTTCTGGGCCTGCTTTCGGGCCTAGCCCTGAGGTTCAGCCCCACTCACAGGCCACTGCTGCTTTGCCCCAAATACACAAAAGCTTATATTTATTTTATCCTGACTGGCCTAAGGCTCCAGGCATATAACATTTTAACTCTTTGTCCTTAACTAACCCATAATTCTTACAATGTTCAGCCATGTATCTCAGTACCTTTTCTTAGAGCAACATTTTGTCTTTTTTCTTCTGTATCTCCTGGCATCTCTACAGCATCTCTGCCCTGCCCTGAGATGGTCTCAAAGTTTTCCCTGTCTGTTAGCCCTGCCTATGATACTGTCTGCTTTTGGCCAAACAGCTTTTTATTAAACAAGTAGGAGGGACAATTATTTACTTTACAGCATAAGCCTACTACATTTCTCCTTTTTTCTTTTAAATGCAAGAACCTCAAATCTAATATCCTTTCCCCCCATTATCTATAATGACTTATACCCAACACTGTAATCAAACACAAATGTTCATAATCCATTATGGAGGAATGTGGGTGTAGTTCTCTAAGCTACTTTGTGCTGAATGGGGACACTGGACATCCCATGGAGACCCAAAGAAAAATTTAGGATAACGGACAAGCCTTTAGTGGAATAGTCTTTAAGGTTGAGTCATCTCATCCAGTCTTCTTGAAGTTGTTTTAGTTTTAGAGCTTAGAGGAAACTGCAACAGACATGCTCTGAAATGCTAAATCATCTGGGCCATCTGTTTCCACTGGAAACTTTTTTCAATGGGTCTTCCTCAATCAAAATTTACTTTGTAACTGGAAATAAATCTACCATCTCTCATTTTGTGTAAAAATAAAAAGAAAACCTGTTCTCTAAAATAGCATATCTTTTAATTTCAGTTTTAAAGTCAATTTCTTTACAGAAAATATAGGTTGAATTAATCCAACAGCATTTATTATTGAATGGTTTTAGCAGCTTTTACTATTTTCTTTTCAGTCAGAAAACTAAAAGATAATACAATTGTGTACAGTATCCAAACACTTTTTATTTTCCATTTTTACATGACATATTATTTATTTTTACTCTATTTCTTTTTTTAAGGACTTTCTTTATCCTTTTCTATTTGTATTTTCTCTGTCAAGCCGATGTATATTTTTAACACACTCTAAACCATTTAGAGTTGTTTTTTTGTTTGTTTGTTTTGTTTAATCTGTCTTTACTGTGTAGCTCTTATTATTTATTTTGTTCTGTTTCTGACTACATTTTTGCTTGGTTAGGGTATCTGACTCCAATCAGCTTCCTTTATTTCTTTCTGTTTCTGACCACACCCTTAATCTGCCAAGGTGTGGCTAAGGTTTAAATTCTTGATTAGGGTGGCTGGCTAGATCCACCCAGCTTCTACTCTAGCTTCATAAGATTTAATGTTTTAGTAGAGGTACTGCTTGGACCTACAATTACTACTCTGGGGAAATTTTCTGGTCCATATAACCACCAAGGAAAGCAATGGTGTCTGCTGCTCATGTACTCTATTTAAGTATTTGCCAGCAGGATTTCTCAAAAGACTCACGAGTGTTTTGCCTTGAAAGCTGAATCAGAAAGCTTCCTTTTGAAAAGCTGTGCTTCTGCTTGTCTCTAGCAAACAGGACTTTTCCATGAAAAATGCGATTGTTCCTAAGAAATCTTCTTTGACACTGTTCTCTTTTGCCTGTGAGAACAGAAACCTTAAATCCATCTTATGCAGCTTGTTTCTTACATTGAGGCTCAGGAACCAACCTTGTAGCTTTTAAACTGCACTCTAAAAGCCAGACACTTTATAGCCCAAGCCCACTAGATCATCTCTGTACCACAGAGCTCATGTGAGTGACATAACTCTGAAGCTGCATTTGACTCCAATTCTGTCCTCCAGAACCATTTTAAATCTTTCTCCAGCTTTATGTGGGTGTATATCACCCATGTTGGGCTTTCATTTTCTAAATGTATGCTTCTGGCCTGGACTTTCGGGCTTAGACCAGTGGTTCTGACTGGCAGTCTGGCAATCTGGCAGTCCCACAGAGACACACAGATGCTTACATTAATTTTATACTGATCAGCCTAGGGTCTAGACATATAATTTGCTAACTCTTTATCCTTAAAGTAAGCTATGATTCTTATTCTGTTCTGGCATATGGCTCAGTACCTTTTTTTAGAGCAGCATTTCAACTCATTTCCTCTGCATCTCCTAACATTTCTGCAGTGTCTTTACCCTGCTCTGAGATGTTTCCAGAGTTTTCCGTGTCTGGTAGCCCTGCTCACACTTCCTGTCTGACTTTGGCCAATCAGCTTTTTATTAAAACAGCAGGATGGACAATTACAATACAATATAATCCCACTACAGTACATTATCATAGAAATTATTTAATGACCCTTGACTATATAAAAGAATTAATAATTATTAATAGGTTATATAGACACTCACTGATACAAGATTAAACCTCAGGGGAATATTTGGAGAAGTAAAATTTTCCAAGTGACAGCATCTACAATCCTCCCTTTGAGAGCTCAGGTACAAATAGTAAGAGCAGGCAGTGTGAAACTGGACTTCAAAGAGGGCTGTCCATGTCCCTATATGCATCCTGAAACTTTAAAGCCACCTTAGGCCTTGCTCAAAAATGCTTGATTCTAGTACAGTACATTGCATATGAGAATAGGTAGGGCAGTATTTCTCTACCTTTCTAATGTTACAACCCTTTAATTCAGTTCCTCCTGTTATGGTGACTATGCATAAAATCATAAATCATAAAATCATATTTTCTACTATTTTAAAAAATATTTTACTTTAATTTTATGGGAATTGATATTTTGCCTGCATGTATAACTGTGTAAGGGTGTCAGATAATGTAATTACAGACAGTTGTTAGCTGCCATGTGGATGCTTGGAAACAAACTGAGGTCCTCCAGAGGAACCGTCAGTGCTCTAAACCACTGAGCCATCTCTCTGGCCCTTATTTCTACTTCTTAACTGAAATTCAGCTACTGTTATAAATTGTAATGTAAATATCTGTGCTTTGGAATTATCTTAGGTGCCTCTGATAAAAGGGTATTTCAATCCCTAAAAAGTTCCCATACTGCTAATGAACTGCAGTGTTAGCAGAAGATTATATTCTTAAATTACTCCTGATTGAATAAGAAAAATATGAAAGTGGATGTTTTATAATAATGCATAAATTTATGTTAGAAATGCCTAAACCAAACTGTTTCCGCTGATTAACATTCGTAAAATATCTTATATAAGGTTTGGCTTAATATATGTGACAGTTTGAAAGAACATGTCCACCAAAAGGAGTGGCATTATTAAGAGGTGTGACATTTTAGAAGTTAGTGTGTTCTTGTGTCACAGTGGCAGCAGGCTATGAGTTTACATATGTGTTCAAGGTATTGATCAGTGTCTTAGAACACTACTTGTTGCTTTCAAACTGTACAACTCTCAGCTATTTCTCCAGTCCCATGTCTTTTTTCATATAACTATGCTACCTACCCTGATGAGAAAAAACTAAACATCTAAAAATTTAAGCCACAATTTCACATTTTTCTTTAGGAGAGGAGCCATGGTCATAGTGTCTTTTCATAGCAATGGAAACCCTAATTAGTCAATATCTATTAGCATAATATAATCTGTACTGGAATTTGAAAAATTGATGATATTGCCAATATATGAAGAATGTAATGTATTGTATATATGTTTTGGTTTGCAGCTTGGGTATGCTTTGGTTTTTCTTTAAAGTCCACTAATGAGTGAGTACATCCTCTACTTATATTTCTGGGTTTGAGATACCTCCCTTAGGAGGATATTCTCCATATACATCCATCTGCCTACAAATTTTAGGATATCATTTTTTCTTACTGCTGAGTAGTACTCCATTGTGTAGATGTACCACAGTTTGTTAATTCATTCTTCAGTTGAGGGACATCTAGGTTGTTTCCAGGTTCTTGCTATTATGAATAATGCTGCTATGAACATAGTTGAGGCAATGCTTTTGTAGTGTGAGTGTGTATCTTTAGGGTATACACCCAGAAATGGTATTGCTGGTTCCTTGGGGAGTTTGATTCCCAGTTTTCTGAGAAACCACCATACTGCATTCCAGAATGGCTGAACCAGCTTACACTCCCACCAACAATGGAGGAGTGTTCCCCTTGCTTGGCAACCTCTCCAGCATAGGCTGTCATCTGTGTCTTTTATCTTAGCCATTATGACAGGTGGAAGGAGGTATCTCAAAGTTGTTTCAATTTGCATTTCTTTGATGGCTAAAATGTTGAACACTTTTTCAAGTGCCTTTAATCCATTTGTAATTCTGCTGAGAATTACAGTTTTAGTACTGAACCCCACTTTTTGATAGTATTACTCATGAATTGGGGCTCTAGTTTCTTTAGTTCTCTATATATTTTAGAGATCAGTCCTCTATCACTTGTAGGTTTGGTGAAAATCTTTTCCCATTGTGTAGACTGGCATTTTGTTTTATTGACACTGTCATTGTTGTTACAGAAGCTTCTCAGTTTCAGGAGGTCCCACTTATTCATTGTTGTACTTAGTGTCTGTGCCACTGGTGTTATATTTAGGAAGTGGTCACCTGGGCCAATGCATTGGAGGGTATTTCCCACTTTCTTTTCTATCAAGCTCAGCGTGGCTGGATTTATGTTGAGGTCTTTGATACACTTGGGTTTGAGTTTTGTGCAGGGTGATAGTCTTGGATTTATTTGCATTTGTCTACACACTACCATCCAGCTATGCCAACATTATATTTTAAAGATACTATCTTTTATCCATTGACTGTTTTTGGCCACTTTGTCAAAGACAGGTTTTCATAGGTTTTTTGGTTAATGTCAGGATCTTCAATTTGATTCTATTGATCAACAAATCTGCTTTTATTCCAGTATCAGGCTGTTTTTATTACTGTAGCTCTATAGTATAGCTTGAAGTCAGGGATAGTGATGCCTCCTGAATTCTTTTGGATGAGCAAAATTGTTTTGTCAATCCTGGCTTTCCTGTTATTCCAAATGAAATTGCATATTGTTCTTTCAAGATCCACAAAAAATTGTGCTGGAATTTTCATGGGAATTGCATTGAATCTGTAGATTGCCATTTTTTACTATGTTGATCCCACCTATCCAGGAAAATGGGGGATCTTTCCATTTTCTGATATCCTCTTCCATTTCTTTTTTCAGAGATTTAAAATTTTTGTCAAACAAATCTGATTCTTCTTTGGTTACAGTTACACCAAGGTATTTAATGCTGTTTGCAGCTACTATAATAGGTGATGTTTCCCTTATTTCTTTTTCAGGTCTATTATCTCTAGAATATAACTGGGCTACTGATTTCTTTGAGTTAATCTTGTATCATGCTACAATGCTGAAGGTGTTTATCAGCTGCAGAAGTTCCCTGGTAGAATTTTGTGGTCACTTATGTATACAATCATGTCCTCTGCAAGTAGAGGTAGTTTGACTCCTTCTTTTCCAATTTGTATCCTCTTAATCTTCTTATGTTCTGTTATTGTTTTAGCTAAAACTTTGAGAACAATATTGAATAGATAAGGGGAGAGAGGACATCCTTGTCCAGCTCCTGATTTTAGTAGGATTGCTTTCAGTATTTCTCCATTTAGCTTGATGTTGCCTGTTGGCTTCTTGTAACTTGCATTTATTATATTTAGATAATTTCCCTGTATCACTGATATCTCCAGGACTTTTATTATAAAGGAGTGTCAAATTTTGTCAAAGGTTTTTTCATAGTCTAAAGATATGATCATGTGGGTTTTTTCCTTTAGTTTGTTTATATGAAGGATGACATTTATGATTTTTCATATGTTAAACCATCCCTGCATTTCTGAGATTAAGCCTACTTAATCATTGTGAATAATATTTTTTATATATTGTTGTATATGGTTTGCCAGAATTTTTTTGAGAATTTTTGCATTAATATTTATGAGAGAAACTGATCTGTAATTCTCCTTCTTTGTTACATCCTCAATGGCTTGAGTATTAGGGTAATTGTGGCCTCATAAAAAAAATTAAACAATTTTCAAATACAGGAACAAAAATGAAGTGAGAGATTTGTAGTGGAAACTGTGTGAAAGTATAAAATATGAAAGTATAAAGAAAGCATGAAATAGAATGTATTCTTTATAAATAGTATGGTAACAATTGCTTGCCTTCAACACTTACATTAAGTCATTTCATTCACAGACAAGGAATTTTATAACACACAATAACTTAGGTTATACTCCAAGAGATATCACGGATCTATTATGTATTTTTTTATTTTGTATTTATCAAGAAAAACAGTAAAATGAATTTAAAATGCTGAGAAGTTATCAATAACTATAAAGAAGATAAAAATCATAAGCATGATTTACCAAGGGTGATAATGAAAATAAGATTGCTACACATATATTTACTTTGTGTTCAGCTTTCTCTCTGAATTTTTTTTCCAACCCTGTATATCCTTATTCAAGGTCCCTTCCCCCTCCCACCACATCAGGTCATTTTTTCTTCTCTGCAACTCCCCATCCCCTCCCTGGGCAGGCAGCAGACAGTCCTATGGTCCCACTGACCCAATAATGCTTAGATCAGTCTCCACTCCTGGCAAATCCAGTTTTGTGCCCCATCCCTCAAGAGTGAGTCAGGTGTTCCTATAGTTGGAGTGGGATCCGAAGGGTCAGTTCAGGGTGTCTCTGATCCCAAGCTGTTCAGTGGTTGTGGTTTGCCACTTGGGCATGCTTGGCTTTTTTTCTTGTTTGTTTGTTTAGAGACCACATATGAGTGAGTACATCCCCTGCTTATATTTCTGAGTTTGTGATACTTCGCTCAGGAGGATATTCTCCAAATCAATCCTTTTGCCTGCAAATTTTAGGATATCATTTTTTCTTACTGCTGAGTAGTTTTCCATTGTGTAGATGTACCACAGTTTGTTAATCCATTCTTCAATTGAGGGACATCTAGGTTGTTTCCAGGTTCTTGCTCTTACAAATAATGCTGCTATGAACATAGTTGAGCTAATACCTTTGGAGTGTGATTGTACCTCTTTAGGGTATACACCCAGAAGTGGTATTGCTGGGTCCTTGGAGAGATGGCTCGGAAGTTAAGAGCTATTATGTATTTTTAATCAGTTTCCATTAAAAAAATAGAACATTTCTCCTAATATACTTTGGTATTATTCATATTATAACTCTACATTTTTCCAGCACTACTAATAGTGCTATCTTTGATGTTGTTTTTGGCTCTGTCATTTAAAAATATTAGTTTCTCTAACCAGCAATAATTACTACTAAGACAATAGAATGTCTATAACATTATCATAAAGAATAAGAATTTGGACACAGTTATTATCAGCATCTCTCTTTAGGTAGAATTATTATTATTAATTGTTATTATTATTACTGAGAATACTGATTATACATGAAGCACAGTGAGTTCTGGAATATTTCATGTGAAATGCTTTTAATGTTATTTTCAATACTCTTATTATAATATAATTTTATAAATATTTATCAATCTTACAAGGTACAGGAGAAAATTTGAAGGTTACTAATTTATTTAAAGTTAAATTGCATTGAATATATTTTCTGGAGCCAAGAGAAATTACAATGAATTCATAATATTTTGGTAGATATTTGACAATTTGTTAATTATTATTTATAAAACATATCTATGTTTCTATTTTCATATGTTTATGTATCTATATGTTTGTGGATCTGTAAAAGTTAAAACATAAAAATGCTGTATTTAAAAATAAGGCATAAAGTTGTTAATCATATACCATAAAGAATGCAGTTCTGAAACTAAGTTGCTACTAAGAAAGTTGAGGAAATACAGGTCTCAATTGTATTTTAATATTTAATACTCTATGACATATAACAACTAGAAACACAGTTTTAGAATGTAGCCAGATGAAGCCAGAGCAATTAAATGCTTCATCACAATTTTTGTGATACATACTAAAATTAAAATTTATGTTATTATTATAAGTTGGCATTATCCCACTGCTGGTTTTCCATACACAAACATATAAAATAAATCAAAGTTATCTAAAATAATTTCCAGAGTCTTAAATTAAAAGCTTCAAAAGCAATTTTCTCAAAGTGGTATAAAATTACCTAAACATTTAGTTTCCACAATTCATCAGAAGATAGGAAGAAAATCTGTTGTCTTCACAGATCTCCATCTTCTCAATAAATCATGCCCACTCAGTTGAAAATGTTTCCCACTTACTTTTTTTGCCATTTCCATTTAAATCCTTACTATTTTTTATTGCTTTTCATATGTTTTATTCCCACCAATGAAAATAATTCTCTTCTCCACATCACTTTATCTCCTTCCCAGCAAGGGAAGGAGGTTCCAAGGTCCCAATGTGCCTTAGTTCAGTATCCACTACTGGCAAATCTGCTTTTCTCACCTCAACATCAAGACTGGGTCAGATGTTCCTCTGGAGGGACTGAGATTCATGTGCTGGTCCAAGGTGTTTCAGAAACCAAGCTGTTCAGTGTTTGTGGTTTGCAGTTTGCACTCTATTTCTTTTTTTAAGGACTCCATCTTTATTCCTTTTTATATTGTCTCTCAAGGCAATGAATATTTTTAAACACAGTCTAAACAATGTACTTTTTTTGAATTTGTCTTTACTGTAATCTCATACTTATGTTTTTCTATTTCTAACCACTACTTTGTTTGTTTAGGGTGGCTGACTCCACCCAGCTTCCTTTATTTCTTTCTATTTCTAACCACACATTTAATCTGCAAAGGTGTGACTAAGAATTAAATCTTGCTAAAATAGATGGATGGCTCCACCCAGCTCCTAGTCTAGCTTCATAAAAGTTAGTCATCCTACTGTGTCAGTTCTACTTACCAAAAGTTGCCCACATTCCATGCTGGCTCCAAGCTAGTGAGCTCAGATTCTTACCCATTTAAAGTTTGAGAATAGGTTGAGATTGCTTTGGCCCCAGGACCTCTAATCATTCATTCCACTGGGTAAAACTATGTGCTTTTTAGCCAAGGTATTGGTAGGACCTACAATTACCACTCTGGGAAATTTTTGGGTCCATATAATCAACAAGTAAAGATCTGCCATCTACTGGTCATGAACTTCATTTAAGTATTTGGCAGCATGGCCTCTTAAAAATTCATAAGTGTTTTGCCTTTAATGCTGAATCAGAGAAATTTCACTTATAAAAGCTGCTCCTCTGCTTCTCTAAATTAAACAGAGTTGATCCAAGAAAACACCACCAGGCTGCCTCTATATCAAGGCTCATGTGAGACACACATCTCAGAAGCTAATTTTTGGCTCTGATTCTGTGCTTTAGAACCTTTTAAAAAAAATTTCTTAGGCTTTATGTGTGTGTATATCACCCACATTTGACACCATTTGTTTTATATGGTGAACTTTCCAGTCTAGCTTAGAGATTTGAACCCACTCCCAGCCCTGCTTAGCCTCAAATAATCACAAACAAGCTTATATTAATTTTATGCTGATCTGCCTAGGGCCCAGGCATATAACTTGATATCTCGAAACTAACCCATCATTCTTATCCTGTTTGGCCATGCACCTCAGGATATTTTCTTAGAGTAGCATTTCAGCTTCTTTCCTCTGCATCATCTCCTGACATTTCTGGAATATCTGTTCTGAGATATTTCAAGGGTTTTCTTAGTCTGGGAGCCCCACACAAACTTTCTGTTTGCCTTCAGCTAATCAGTGTTTTTATTACACCATTAGGCAAGGTAGTTATTTAAAATGGAACAGAATACAATCCCCCCTATACCTCCTGAAGTTAAATTGTTTAGCAGTATTGTTTTGGCAATCCTGGATTTCTTGTTATTCCATATGGAATTGAGTATTATTTTTTCAAGGTTTGTAAAAAATTGTGTTTTGACATTAATGGGGATTACATTGAATCTCTATATTGCTTTGGTTAAGATTGCCATTTTACTATGTTGATCCTACCTATCCAGGAGCAAGGGAAATATTTCCATTTTCTGAAATCTTCTTCAATTTTTATGTTGGCTATTTCTGTATATTGCCTTTATTATATTTAGGTATTTTCCCTGTATTCCTGATCTAAAAATAAGTCTGCCAAAATGAGACTTCTGTTATGAAGAAGTATTGGATTTTACAAAAGTTTTCAGCATCTAAGGAGATAATCATGTTTTTTTTTTTCTTTCAGGTTGTTTATGTGATGGATGATTTTGACAGTTTTTTGTACGTAGAAACATTCCTGCATCTCTAGAATGAAACCTACATAATCATAGCTGATGAATTTTTGATATGTTCTTAAATTCAGTTTGCCAATATTTTACTGAGTATTTTTGCATCAATGTTTATAAGGGAGATTATCTTTCTTTGTTGCATCTTTAAGTAGCTTGTCCACAGAAGAATTACAAATGACTAAAAGACACTTAAAAATTGCTCAACATCTTTAGTCATCAGAGAAATGAAAATCAAAACATCTTTGAAAAACCACTTTGCATCTGTCAGAATGGCTAAGATCAAAAACACAGATGACTAAAAGCTTATCCTTGAGAGGTTGCAGAGAAAGGGGAACATTCCTCCATTGTTGTTGGGAGTCTAAACTTGTACAGCCATTCTGGAACATAATATGGCAGTTCCTGAACAAACTGGGTATCAATGCCCCAATGATCAAACAATACCTTTACTGGACATATACACAAAGGATAGACATTATAATCCCAAAGATTAGCTCAGCTACATTCAAGCAGCATTATTTGTAGCAGCAAGAACATGGAAACAACCTAGATGCCCCTCAACTGAAGAATCAATTAACAAACTGTGGTACATCTACATAATGGAGTACTACTCAGTAGTAAAAAGAAAAAAAAATGATATTCTAAAATTTGCAGACAAATGCATAAATTTTGAGAATATCTTTCTGAGCAAGGTATCACAAGGCCAAAAATATAGCTATGAGATGTACTCACTCATAAGTGGACTTTAGACAAAGAGCAAAGAATACTCAAGCTACAAACCACAACTTCTAAACAGCTTGGTATCCAAAGAACCTTAAGAGAGACATTCAGGGATTCCCCTAGGAAGAGAAAATAAAGATCTCCTTAGCAACTTGTGATCATGATGGGCAGCAACCAAGAAGAGGTGGGAAGAAATCATGAGACAATGAGATGGTTGAGTAAGCTGAGCAACAAAGAGGGAGAAAAAAGTGGATATCTTGATTGAGGATGGCAATGTCGGCTCGGAAGAAGACTGGGTGCTGTGGAAACCTCAAGGAACTTGCCTTTCCTGAATAGGTCTCCAAACAACTGTGGAGGAGGTGCCTAAATGGGACTTCCCCTCTGATCAAGTCGATGACCCCACTTTGGTATAATCCTGGAACCTACATCCAGCAATAATTAGAAGTGGAGGCAGAGATCCATAGCTGAGCACTAGGCTGAGCTTCTGGTCTGGCTGGAGAGCATGAGGGGGATCTGTATGAGCAAGGGGATGGGGAATATGAGGGCCGACTGGAGCTCAGTGGAGCTCACTGAATCAAGAACAGCCACTGGATAACCATTGTTAAAATGAGCTGGACCCTCCACGGGTAGGCTCCTGTTGATTGGCCTGGGCAGTATTTGGAGCCTTAAGGGATGAGATCAGACTTTGTTCCTCTGCATGAGCTGGTATCTTGGAGCCCATTCCCTGCAGAGGAGTGCTTAACATAGTCTCAATATTGAGATGAGGAAATTGGATCTGCCTGGAGTGGATGTGCAATGCTAAGCTGACCCAACTTTGGACTTCGTGCCCTTTTTGGAGAAGGTATCTATTGGAAGGTTGCGGGGAGAGGCTGAAAGCCAACTCAGGGGAATTGGGAGGAGGGAGGGGTTGAGCTTTGTGATGCATGGAAGAAAAGATCTTTTTTGCTTTAAGTAAATAAATTATTTAAAAAACTGAATAGAATTTGTTTTAAAATACATAATACCATCAGATCAATAAAATAGGCTACTTCTAAAATAGGCACTATCTAAACAACAAGAGTTATGCTATCTGAGAGTTAAGATTTTTCAGAGAACATATGCATTAAATATATATGTAAAGTAATGTAAAAGTTTATTGTCGAAATACAAAGGATTTATGACACATAACCTAAATGCATCTCAAACTATTATTTGTGGCATTTGAGCCATGGTTTTATTCTGCAACATATCCTGCCCTTGAACTTCAGATAAATTTAAAACATCATTTGTTTGCTTCCCAAGTACTGTTGTTTGCAAAACGAACCAAACAGGGTTAAATGTATTTCAAATCTAATACTAAAAATGCATCTTTTCATAGAAATACATAAGCAATTTTCTGTAAAATGTAGTCAAAAAGGAAACCTGACACTGTTTAAATTTGCAGAATTTCATCATCCAAATAAGTGCTTTTCAAATATGTATAGATGTGGGATACTTAATGAAAAGTCAGGAAGTAGAATAAAATTAGATAATTTTAAATTATACAAGAAAAGTGATGTCAGGAATAAATAAGAGAAAATGTGTTATTGTATATGAGTGAGTTCTTGTTTTTATGAATAGAACCAAAACAATTCAAAGAATATATTAACTTTCTGAACAAAAAATATACAGTCAATAGAAAGCACATATTTTAATTAAATGACAATAATCATTTTATATTTATTTTGGCAAACAAACTTTTATACAAAACACTTAAAAATAAATTGAACTACATTTTCAATGGTTTTGAAATACTCAATTTTATTCTTTTCTACCAGTATATAAGCAACTCTGGGAAGATAGTAGGATGTTATTTGTCATTTTAAATTATGCAGCTCTGAATTATAGTGGTAAATCAAAAGGAAGAGAATAACATTCTAAGATAAGCAGTTTCTATAAATGTATGTGGAATGTCTTTTTAGAAAGTAATTGTTTTCTAAATGTTAGTTTATTTTTCATAGGTGAACATTTTAATTCAAAAGAAATTTCTATATGACCAAATAAAGATGACATTATTTTTAATTAATATATAAATTAGTAGTAATTTACAAGTTACTAACAAAAATATCCATAGTGAGCTCACATAAACTGTATCATAATTTTTGTACTATTTTCATTATCTTTTAATAGATAAGAATTTACTCTTTCTTTAATTACTAAACCATCTGATTTTAATCTCCCTATTATAGAAACTCTAGGCATTAGGCACTTTAAAATGTAGAAAATTTGGTGATCCTAAAGTACATGAGCAGCATTGATGAGTTACTAATAATAATGTTTCCTAAAATACATTTCAATAAAAATGCATTATGTCAAGAAAAGTAATGTGTCTTGATCCCATGATTACTAACTGCTTGCTCTCATTTTAAAGCCTAAAGAAGATTATATTCATGCTATACTATAACTTGAATGTTCTCTCTTTAGTTATTGTCTGTTTAATCTGTTTATTGATGAGAGCTGGGGTTTAATATCACCTATCACTGTTTTGCTCTTTTTTGTGGTTTTGCATCTAATAGTAATTGCTTAATTAAACTAGATGCATATTTATTTAGTACATACACATTTAATATTGTAATGTCGAAGTGGACTGTTCCCTAGATGAGTATGGAGTGACTTTAAAAAAATTCTTCTGACTATCTTTTCTTGTACATCTATTTTTACAGATATTAATGTAGATACACATTCCTTTTTGTTAGTTCCTTTGCTTGGAATGCCTTTTTTCTTACCCTTTTACCATATGGTGACATGTACTGTTTAAGATAAACAATGTTTTTAGAAGACAACAAAAAGTTGGTTCCTTCCCCGCCCCCCCCCCCAGTCTGCTAGTTTCTGTCTTCCTATTGGGGACAAGACACCATTCAAATTCAGAGATATTAAAAAATAAGTATTTCTGTAGTTTTGAAAATTCTATGTTTATGTACTCCCTGTGGCATTCCTGGTTTCTTCTCTTACTCTACAACACTACATATTAATCCCAATACCTTTTATAGGGTTACAGTAAGAAAGTACATCATTTTCATAATGTTCAGCTAAAGAATATATTCATTTCATTTGTGGAAGAGACACAATTTTGTACATAATGTTTTTTTATTTCACATTTTTACTTTTTTTTCCACCCTAGAAATCTAATCCACTATTATGTTATTTGGCTTTGAAGTATAACTTGAAAGAGTTTGCCACCTTTGACAATCTATCTTAAAATATGTTTTTTCTGGCTTCTAATGCATTTGACAAAATGTGGTTGATTATTTTGACATTTTATTTAACTGAACTTATGAAAGGTATTTTCTGTTAATCCCTGTGTATTGCTCAATTTATGCTTTATGCTTTGATGTATAGCATTCCCATGGCTAAACATAACTTTTGGTAGTTTGAAGATGCTCTTTTAATTTATAATGCTTTGTCCTTAGGATTTTGTCTTACTTTAGTTTTTATTTTTAAATTACAGACTCTAAAACAAAGATTTGCATGAGAATAATTATGTTACAAAATAATTCCGCTCCAATAGGACATTGGACCAGGAAAGTAAAAGTGGATACATTAACAGATGGGGAGATGTGGAGAAGAGAGAGTGACTGGAGGGGGTGGGAGGGGGAAGGGACCTTGAATAAGGATATACACGGATAGAAAATGAGATTATACTCATAATAAAAAATAAGAGGAGAAAAAAAAGGAAACATCCTACATTATGCTATAGTCAATTTAATAGATAATCACAGTAATTAAAACTCAGCCCTGGAAGTATTTGGGTGTGGTAATGTATATTTAATAAAATTAATCTGGAGTATCAAAGCAACCACTGGGCAAACCTCATCAGGGAGGGGAGACCAACACTTTTAATCCTAGCTTTAGGAATGTGGAAAGAGGAAGCAAAGAAGTCTGAGCAGCACAAGAGAAAAGATTTTTCAGCTTTCTCAGAGACTTCCCCTCCCCTTTTGACTGTGGATTCAGAGGCCTGAATAGAATAGAACACAATAGAATTCTTGGAGAAAGGCCTGAGGAGTTGAATGGGTGGCTGTGGTTTGACTCTGATATTCCAGATTAATTTTGTTAATTATATATCACCACATTTGGGAAACCATGTTGCATGCATTACAGAAGACTCTTCTTGAAGCAGAAATAACATACTCAACATTGAATCACTGCTCAGTGGTTGGTCCTAGCATTTGACACCAAAATATTTTTAAGTTTGACAAGTCTTTGGCGAAGATTATTGCAGGTTACATATTTAGTGATAGTGATAAACCATCTTCACCAAAATTAAAGACTATTGCCAAACTGTGGGAAAAGGTTGACAGTCAATATTATTGTGAATTACTACAAAACATGTCTCTAAAATCAAATGTAGTATAAGAAAATGTGAGTTATTAATTGTCCACAACTGAGTCCACTTCCTGTCCTTCAAGAATTTTCATATTCTACATCAAATTCTATCTAAAAATAAAAATCTTAGCATAAATACTTGGTAATATTTCTAAGATGTATTAACTACAGAATAGTCTATACAACCAAAAATATGTATATAATCAAAGAGTTAATAGTTAAAAGCATATAATATTTTGCTATTAGAATTATGTTAATTGACATGTATTGGCTGTTTATTTTATGATTCATTCTAGACTTATGCATTCTCAAACATCTATTTCTGATATTACATTGTTCTCTTAAAAAGATAAAACATCTACTTTTTAAGACTTTTTTTACCATCAACTGTAGTTTATTCCACTGAAGTAGTTAAAAAAATATGATTTTTTGAGAACTTTGACTTACAGTTATACTTATTCTTTAGATTTTGATGAATAATATTTCCCTTTTAGTCATGGAAGAAAGATATTGTATTTCAAAAAATTATTCTCAGGGTTTATTTCAATAATTTTTAGTGTTCATGTCATCACTTTAGAATATGACTCACAGTGTATACCTCAAAGAAAAATAAATATCTCCTATGCTCTTCACATATTACTGAAAGTTTTATTCAGGACAATAATAAGTTCATGAATAAAAACAGCTTTGCTATTTATTAAGTGCCACAGGGAAAATTGTATTTATTTGAAGAAAAAATGAAAATCTCTAAAGAGCTTGGCTGAAATGTACAACATGCCACTAGAATTAAGACATATTTTAATTTAACAAACATATTTTAAATAATTTTGCAGCATTGACACAAAACAAGTATGAAATCTGGAGAAACAGCCCAGCATTTGGCAACAGTTACTCTTCCATAGGACTGTTGTAGCATGTTTTCCGGCACCCGTTTGGGCCCAGGAGTTTGTACCTGGTCCGCGGTGGCTTTTGTCCCCCAAAGAAATGAATCAGACACTTATATACTTTATACTCTTTGGCCCATGTCTCAAGCACATTACTAGCTAGCTCTTTCATCTTAATTCAACCCATTTCCATTAATATTCCCACCACGTGGCTCAGCCCATGGCTCACCTGTACCTCTACATGTTCCTCTTTTGGGGTTATGATGGTGACTGACTAACTCCACCCTCCTTCTCCTACATGCCTGCCTCTGATTCTCCACTCACTTCTACGGTGCTGTGTATAGGCCATAACAGTCCTTTATTTATAGCATACAGAGAACATTTCCACCGCGTAGGACTGATTTGGATCTGAGCATCCTTGGTACTTTCTTACTGCCTGTAACTTCAGTTCCGATATCCCTCCTTTGGACATCAAGGGCATCTACACTCATTCACATACACTCACAGTCACATCTTCATACATCTGAAGAAAGATAAATTTTAAAAGTTTTTGTTTTGGCCTGGATGTGGTCGCACATGCCTTTAATTTCAATTTCACACTCTGAAGTCAGAGGCATGCAGATCTCTCTCTGAATTCTCTCAAAATTCAAAACCAAAGCTATAGCAAACAATCAAACCAAGAAAAAAAATTTTGCTTCTCTATTTGTTTTACATTGCGGATAGGGGAAGTTATTTGAAAGTGGAACTTTTTACACAGAAATCTAAAAATATGGATGATCCAAAAACAATGACCAAGATTTGTATTTTGGAATGTACATCATTGTGTACAGAGCAAAGCTGGTCAAAATGAATAGAAAGATACAACAAGATACCCAAGTAAAAAGAATAATTTCTATATATTAGAGCACAAAATATAAATCTATACATTAAGATTTTTATCTGAAACATCTCAAAGAATTTCAGAAATTTCTGTCAGATTGAGATATCACTTTGGGGATTTTAGAAATTTTGGAGAGGGTTGCCAAGCTAGAAAAAGTGCATATAGGCAGTGTGAGAACGGAAGTTAACAGCTTGACCTCTCATCTGGTCAGCTGTGTGCTTCCAGACAGTCTTTGCCATGAAGCAAAACTAGCTTTCTCAGCCTGGCTGTCTCAGCTGGAAGCCAGTCTCTCCATCATAATGGAGTAAATCCCATAAGTATGAATCAGAATTAGTTCTTCCTTGCTTGGTTCTATTAGCTTCCATCACACTGCAAAGAAAAGTACAGAAAAAATAATGCAAATCAAACTGAAAACAGTATAGTATCTTTGACCGAGATAGAAATTGGTATTAGGTACAATAGGTATTGTACATAAGCTTTATAGGAATATTCCATCTTGCAGGGAAGCTTCTTATGCCTGAAAATTCAGTATTCCAATATCTCAGGAAGTCCCTAAAACTGATCAGAATCACTTTCATCCACAGGAAAACAATCAAGAGTAGTCAGGCTTACTCATGTGAAATCAAGCTGAAAAAAAGGATTCTGAAAGCAGACCAGATGCCTAGAATAAGCAAAATTCAGCTGAGATGGAAAAGTGGTTTATAACAACACTGTCACTTGTAGAAGACACTCTCTAACTTACAAAAATGCCTAGAAGCCTGCATAGTGTACAGCTTTTGTAAGCTATTTATTTTGTTGGGGTGGGGTTTGGTAATACACCTGTCTTTCAATATTTTTTGCTTTGGTAACTAACCCCTCACACGCATTACTGTCAGTAACATGAATTCATTCATTCATTCATTCACAAAATTAGACTTTGGTGGTTATCTCTATTTTGAACTGTTTGGGCTTTCTATCTGGAATGAGTAAACATCTTCCTAGAATCTCTCCAGCATAAGTCTCATTACACAGCAGGTATTCATAATACGGAAAACAGAAAAGTTATAATTATATCATTGTAAATGACACTCTCTTGCAGTTGATAATACAACAAAATTAGATCACCAAGTGTCATGGGTAACGTTAATTATCTACTTGATATGCTTTAGAAAGACTAGGTCACAAGCCTCTCATGTACTAGTAAGAAAGTTTCTGTGTTTCAGTTAAGTTAGATAACAAAACTTATACTAATCTGGAAAGCACAAACTCATGACCAGCTGCTGTCTGACACAGAATAACAAAAAAGCATGTTAATTACTAGCATTCATTGCTTTCTCTTTCCAAACAATCATCTCAATATGTCAAGCTCTACAGTGCTCATACACCTTTTCTACATCCCTATGATGGACTATCTTGAAATATAATTCAATATATAATTTTTAACTCAAGTTATGCTGCACAGAGAAAACCACATGTCATGAGCACATAATTATCTTTCCCTTTCCTCTTATTTTCTTATATATAAGTATGGTTTCACATGTCCCTACTCAGAGTAGCCAATCCATCCTGGAAGATACCAGCCAAACCATGGAACTAATGACAGAACTACATAATTTGATATGAAAACAATGTTCTGTGAAACTCTGCCATAATGCCATCAGGATAAATGCCTGAATGAGTATGTGACAAGAAACAAAAGTCAACAGCCTTCTGTTAAATGGGAATGCATTTCATTGTGATTTTGCCGTACCATTCTTCATTGCTCTCATTAAAGTTAAAGCACACTTGTAAACACACTGTATTGTATTTTAATTATTTCACTATGTTTTTCACTTCTAGAATTCTATGAAATGATAGATTTATTTATTTTTTTTGTTTGTTTTTTGTTTTTTTAGGTTTTTTTTCCTTCTTTATTTTGTATTTATCAAAAAAACAGTAAAAAGAATTTAAAAATGCGGAAGAGTTAGCAATAACTATACAGAGGATAATAATCATAAGCATGGCTTATCAAGGGTGGAAATGCAAATAAGACTGCTACACATATATTTTCTTTGTGTTCAGCTTTCCCTCTGAATTTTTTTTCCATCCCTGTATATCCTTATTCAAGGTCTATTTATAATGTCTTTATTGCATTTATGTAAAGCTATATATAAAAGTTGATATACTAAATTAACTTGGAAGGGTCAATATAAAAAATAAAAATAAAATCAATACTGTGTATCCAGAAAAGCCTCCTTCCTGGTATATATTGCAAAAGGTAATGTGTTACTACTCTAGTTGGTGGTGTTAACTTGGAGGAGTAGAGCCTGTTTATCATTGAACAGAATAAAGTGTTATGTGATGGCATTTTTATTAAAAGCACTAGATAATTTATATTCTGGAGGCTAAGCAAGGGTCATATAAGCAAAGTTTATATGAGTGAAAATGTTCAAATTATAAGGAAAACTCATGCTTGGAAACATTTTTGAATACCAAAAGTAGCAGCAATATGTAATCTGAAGTAAATGCACTCCTGTTTACACCCCCTGGGATAGGCATGGAAGCACATAATAGAACAAACCCAAGTTCAGAAGATGAGACTTGTTTTCTTGAAGTGTTCTCACAAGCTTTCAGAATTTGCCTCACTATGCTCACCCTCACACATTGCAGTGAGATTCCACTACACTAGGTTTCCACATTGCCTCCCCCCCATCCATAATTCCAGTGTTCGTTGCCAGTACTCTCTCTGTCCACCACTTCCACCCCAGAGAGCTCTATGCATGACTCCCCGAGTCCTCTTTGTTTCTTAGCCTTTCTGGGTCTGTGGATGCGCATGGTTATCCTATATTTAACAGCTGATAACCACTTATAAATGAGTACATACTATGTTTGTCTTTTTGAATCTGGGTAACAAGACTTGCAAAAAGAGGAAAAAAAATCAATGAAATTATTTTTAATGATATTTTGCTATACACATAGATTAGTTCCTAAATTAATCTTCATCAGAAAGACTCCATCCAGCAACTGTTGAGAGCAGATTCTGAGATGCACAGCTAAACAATAGGCAGAGCTAAGGGAACCCCATAGAACAGTGCTGAGAAGAATTATAGGAGTCAAATGGATCAAGGATACCACAGAATCACAACACACAGAATTAACTAAGCAGGGATCCAAAGGGTTCAAAAAGACAGAAGCAACAACAATCATGAGGTCTGCATAAGTCTGAGCTAGGTCCTCTGCATTATATATTATAGTTGTGTAGCTTAGTATACTTCTGAGATACATAACAATGCTGAGTGGGGGTTGTCTCTAAAGAGTTTGCCTACTCTTGGGACCATTTTCTTTTATTGTATTTCCTCATCCTGCCTTGATATGATGGTTTGTAATTAGTCTTAATGTAACTTGTTATGCCATGGCTAGGTGATATCGTTGGGAGACCTGATATTTCATGTGTGGTTCCAGTGGAAAAAAGGAGTTGGGGGTTATCTGGAAAGAGTGTTAGGAGGGTGTTGTTGTGTCGCTTTGTTCAGCATCAGAAACCATTGCCTTTGCCTCAGTGCTTAGGATATTGCTTTATCCTTTTGCAGGAGGGGCAAAAGATATTGAGGAAACAATAACACAGCCTCTGAGGACAATTAAAAATAAGCTAACACAATTTTATTATGAAAGGGAAGATTTCAAATACTTTTTCTTCCACAGATCTTCGTTCCAGTGAGGGGAAAGTGCTTTGATTTGCTGGTATTTGTGGCTGTGGTCAATGGTTTCTTACTGATTTACACACACACACACACACACACACACACACACACACGTTTGTGTGGGTGTGTGTTCAGATCTCCTGAAGCTGAAATGACAGATGCTTATGAGCTACCTAAAGTGGATGCTAAGAACAATACTCAGGTCCTTTGGAAGAACAGCAAGTGCTCTCTCACAGTTATCTTTTATCATTCTGTTTATGGTTTGGAATGTGAGCTCTCAGTTTCTGTGCCCTGTATCTGCTTTTTGCTCTGTATAGTCAGCATGAATTCTAACCTGCTGAAACTCTAAGCCCTAAATAATACCTTCCTTTTATAAATTGGTTTACTCATGGTTTTTATAACAATGGAAAAGTAATAGAGGTATGTATATATTAAGTAAATATCCTAACATTATATGTACAAAATTTTTATTTGTTACTGAATTCTAATTTTTGTTAAGTGTGCATTTTATTCATATCATATGACTGCATTCTTTCAAAATAAAAACAAAATTTACTTTAGTATTTTTTCAGTTTAGTTAGTGTCATTTAATTATGACCATAGAGTTTAATTTCAGACATTTGTATTGTTCGGTTTTAATTTGATTTAGCATTTCTCACAATAAAATATTATATCTATTGGTGATTCAATATGGACTAGAATTACTATTCATTACTTTTCATATAAAATTTTATGATTTCTCTCCAAGATAATTTTTAATGTACAAAATGGAATATTAAATTTTACTTTTTATTTTATTCTTTATTATGAATATTTTATATCCGTGTATATCTTTGTTCAAGCTCCCTTCTCTCTCCAATCCCTTCCAGTTACTCTGTTCTCCACATCTCTTTATGTTTCCCCATTAGGTCATACTTCAAAAAATTGTACTGCAAAATTAGCAACCTAACAAATAGACAATTTTCTTGTTAGGTGCCACTTACCAAAATTAAATCAAAACCAGATAAGCCACTTAAATAGACCTAATTCTCCTAAGAAATTAAAAGGAGTTATTAAAAGTCCTCCCCCCCAAAAAAAACACTGAAAAAAATTAAAACAAAAAATAAAACAAAACAAAACAACAACAACAAACCTGACAGATGGCTTCAGGGCAGAATTCTACCAGAAATTTACAGGGCTAATACTAATATTTCTGAAATTGTTCTACAAAATAAAAACAGATGGAACATTGTCAAACTCTTTTTCTGAAGCTACAGTCATGTTGAAACCCAAGATATACAAAGAAAAGATACAACAAAGAAAGGGAATATAGACAAATCTCCCTCATAAACACTGATAGAAAAATATTAAATAAACCACTTGAAATTGAATCCAAGTACACATAAAAAATTATTAACCATGTGTAATACAAACTTTCTGGCCTGTAAGGCCAGTGGTCCAGTCCCACAGACCTGCAGAACGACAGACCCACAGTACCACAGAAAAACATACCTAACTTTAACCCTAACCCTAACCCTTTGCTTTTGCTGACATCTCATCTGGCATCTCTGTGGTATTTCTGCTCTGCTCTTCCTGTTTTCATAGTTTTCTTAGTCTAGTAGCCCTGCACATACTTCCTGTCTGTTTTTGGCCAATCAATGTTTTTTTTATTAAATCAGTAGGTGGGACAAGTATTTACAACGTAACAGAACATAGTCCCACTATAACCATAATCAAGTAGGATTCATCCCAGAAATGCAAGTATGGTTCAACAATACAAATCTAACAATGTATTCCAACATATAAACACACTGAAAGAAAAAAGAAACCCACATGACCATCTCATTAGTTGCTAAAAAAGACTTTGACAAAATTTAATACCCCTTTATGATAAACATCTTGAAGATATCATAGATACATGGAACATACCTAGACATAATAATGGCAATATATGGCAAGCTAATAGCCAATATCAGCTTAAAGAGAGAAACTCAAGGTGGTTCCCCTGAAATCAGTAACAAAACAAGGCTTTTCACTCTCTCCACAGCTACTCAGTATAGTACTTGAAATTCTAGGTAAAGCAGAGCTAAAAACCTGCATGAGACTAAACTAGGCACTCTGAATATGGAAGACAGTGTGTGGCTTGGGCAGATTGTGGGGCCTCTGACAGTAGAACCATGGTTTAGCTTTAGGGCATGAACTGGCTTTTTGGAGCCCATTCCCTATAGAGGGATACCTTGCTCAGCCTTCATATGGTGGACAGGTTTAGTCCTGCCTCAACTTGATATGCAGACTATATTGACTCTTTATGGGAGTGCTTAGCCTCTCTGAGAAGTGGAAGAAGGGTAGAGTGGGGAAAAGCTGGGGGCTAGTAGGAGGAGGGGAGGGAAGGGGGACTGTGGTTGTTATGTAAAATTAAGAAAAAAACCTTTTAAATAAAATAGAAACCTTAAGAAAAAGCCACAGACATCAGGAGAAAGGCAATATACAGAATATGGGAGAATCTTTGAAAATCATGCATCTGATAGGTTAACAATGAGAACACAGACAGCTATATTTGGATAATATAAAAATCAAGTAATACAACTAAAAACGGAGAGTGGTGGGTCTGGAAAGATGGCTCGGTACTTGAATGTTTACTGCACTTACAGAGCTCCCACATAGAGCAGATTGTAACTGTCTGTAACCAGGTTCAGGAAATCTGATGTCCTCTTATGGCCTTTGTGAGTACCCTCATGCATGTGTGCATATATACATAGACATATGCACGTAAAATAATAATAACTTTAAAAAAAAGGTAAAAAAAGAAATCAAAAGGAGATCAAGGAGATAAAACTTGTAAAGAAAGAAGACAAACTTCTGCTATTTGCAGATGACATACATTAGAGACTCCTACATCTTCTACCAGAAACCCCCCTGCATCTGATGAACACTTTCAGTAATGTGACAGAATATAACTCCAAAAAAATTACCATTCCTACTATATACAAGTGATAAATGGGTGGAAAGAAATAAAGGAGACATTATTCTTATCAATGACCACAAATACCATAAAATATTCTGGGATGAATCTAACTAAACAAGTAAATTGATGTAGGACAAAAAATTTGAGTCATTAAAGAAAGAAATTGAAGAAAATATATGAAAATGAAAAAGATCTCTCATGTTGTTAGTTAGACAGAATGAACCTAGCAATAATGTCAGTCTTACCAAAAGCACTCTACAGATTGAATGCAATCCCCATCTACATCCCAACACAATGCTTCACAGACCTCAAAATAATAATATTCAACTTCATATTTAACAATAAAAAACTCTGGATCGCCAAGACAATTCTGTACAATAAAGGAACTTCTGAAAGCATTACTATCTCTTACTCTAAGCACTTATATAAAGCTATACTAATAAAAGACAGCTTGGCTTTGTCATAAAAACTAGCACATGGTTCAGTGGAATCAAATTAAAGACCCTGACATTAATTCACATACCTATGAAGACATTACTTTTGACAAAGAAGCCAAATTGTATAATAAAAACAAAATGGTGCTGGTATAATTGGATGTTGGCTTGATTAAAAATGTAAAAAGACCCATATCTATTGTCCTACACAAAACTCAAGTTCAAATGGATCCAAGATATCAACATAGATACAATTACACTAGAGATGATATAAGAGAAAGTGGGAAATAATTTTAAACACATAAGTACAGGAGACTACTTTCTAAACATAATACCACTAGCACAGATATTCAGAGCAAAAATTAATAAATAGACCTCCTGAATCTGAGTAGTTTCTTCAAGGCAAAGAATATAGTAAATATGATAAAATGATAGCCTACAGAATGAGAAAAGATCTTTACTAATCTCAAATCTAACAAAAAATTGATTTCCAAAATATATGAAGAACTCAATAAACTAAACATCAAAAAATAAAATGATTCAATTAAAAATTGGATACACATCTAAGCAGAGAGTTCTCAACAGAGAAATCTCAAATTGCCAAAATGCATTCAAGGAATTATTCAACAGCTTTAGTCATTAGGGAAATACAAATCAAAACAACTCTGAGATAACATTTTACTCAATTAAGAATTGCTAAAATCAAAAACACAGATGACATACTATATATGAGAGGATGTCAAACAAGGGAAATACTTTTTCATTGCTGATAAGAGTGTAAACTTTTACAGCCACTTTAGAAAGCAGTATGGTGAATCTTCAGAAAACTGGGAATCAATCTACATAACGATCTAGCAATCTGAGTCTTGGGCATATACTCAAAGGATGCACAATCATACCATAAGAACATTTTGTCAACCATGTTCATAGCCATATCATTTTTAAGAGCCAAAACCTGAAAACAAACTAGATGCCCTTCAACTAAAGAGTAAAGAAAATGTGGTAGATTTATATAATAGAGATGGAGTATTAGTCAGCATTAAAAACAATGACATCACAAAATTTGCAGAAAATGTATGCAAAGAGAAAATATCATCCTGAATGAGGCAACCCTAATCCAGAAAGACTAAACATGATATGTACTCACTCAAGTGGATACTAGATGTAAAGAAAGGATAACCAGCTTACCATCCACAACCCCAGAGAAGCTGGGTAACAATAAGGACTCTAAGAGAGACTTGCATGTATAGCCTTGTGAATAGGAAATAGGTAAGATCTCCTGAGTAATTTCGAAGGAGGGGTGGGGGTTGTAAGGGGAGGTGGGATGATAATGTGAGGAAACAGCATGGTCAGTTTGGGATTGGACAGGGAGTAACAACAAGGAAAAATTAATGTTAATAGAGGGAGCTATTAAGGGATTGACAAAAAAACCTGATGTTAGGGAAATTCCCAGAATTCTACAAGGATGATCCCACCTAAGACTCCAAGAAACAATGGAGAGGATGCGGGAAATGGCTTTCCTCTGTAATCAAAGCTATGATTACCATAATTGTCATCACAAACTCAGAAAGGTAAGCAGGGGATGTACTCACTCATTAGTGGACTCTAAACAAACAAACAAGAAAAAAGCAAAGCATGCCCAAGCTGCAAACCACAACCACTGAACAGCTTGGCATCAGAAACACCCTGGACTGACACCTTGGATCCCACTCTCCCTAGAGGAACACCTGACTCACTCTTGAGGGAGGGGGGAGAAAACTGGATCTGCCAGGAGTGGAGACTGAACTAAGCAATATTGGGGCAGTGGGACCATGGGACTGCCTGCAGCCTGCTCAGGGAAGGGACGGGGATTTGTGGAGAAGAAAGAATGACTTGATGTGGTGGGAGGGGGAAGGGACCTTGAATAAGGATATACAAGGTTCGAAAGTGTGACTACTTTGTTCATAATAATAATAATAATAATAATAATAATAATAATAAAAAGAAAAAAGCTATGATTACCATAATTGTCATCATAGAACCTATATCCAATGACTGTTGAAAACAGATGCAGAGATCCACAGATAAGCACTGAAAAAAACTCCAAGAGTCCATAAAGAGAGGGATGAGGGATTACATAAGTGGAGAAGTGAAGAGTATGATGAGCAAACCCACAGAGACAGCTTATTGAAGTTAATGGGAGCTCACTGACTCTAGACTTCAGCTAAGAAACCTGTATATGGCCAATCTAGGCTATTTGAATGTGGGTAACAGTTGTGTGGCTTGGGCAGTTTTGGTGGCAACTTGCAGTAAGACCAGGATTTATCCCTAGTGCATGAACTGACTAGAGCCCATTCCCTATTGGAGGTCTAGCTTTGATGGAGGAGGGGTGTATTTTCTCTGCCTCAACTTGATATGCCAGACTTTGTTGACTCCCCATAGAAGATTTTACCGTCTCTGAAAAGTGGATAGAGAATGGGATATGAGGAAAGGAGAAGAAACTGTGGTTGGTATTTCAAAACTTCTAAAAAAAAAAACCCTAAGTTTAGTTTATAATAGGGAAAGAGATGTGTGGTAGTTGGGCAATACCATCTGCATTTACAAAGCACTAAACATGCATTAGAGTTTTTTTTTTTTTAATTTAATTAAGACTTACCAATCTTATGAAGTATCATCAGTGTCTCCAGTTCCCAAAAAGGAAAATGTTTACATGAGTGTCAATTACTTAGTCCAATTCACATAGGTATTTACACCTTGTCTCAGAATACTAGCTGGCTAACAGTAGCAGCTTTTATATAGTGTTCTAGTAAAGCAAGGGTCAAAGGAGAGAAATATTACAACATTCCCACCCCAAAGGACACTGTACTCATTACGATGTCTGCTCTTACATAACTGAGGCCTAGCTCATGAACAACAGCAAGCTTTTTGATTTTTGATTATAATTAGGAAGAAAAACAGAAATTTGGAAACAATTAGAGTTCTTAGAATACTTGAAACATGTATGACTTACACTGAAAGACGAAAGCTATGCCAGTAACTTGTGAAAGTAGCCAGTTCACTAGCTGTGTGATTATTTTTTGTAATGTAATATTAGCCATAACTGACACTTAATCTGAATTTTTCCCAGAAAACACACATTATTCTAATCTTGATGCCTCAGATTTCTTTCTCAAATAATGACATTTTCAAAAAGAAGAAACCTAACGAATAATGTTGAAGATTTTGAATGTGATCACCAACAAGTAATAATTAGGAACAAAATACAATAAGCCTGAGCTTCATATTTCTCTAATGTAAAATAATAACATTGTAGGAATATACATATAGAGTAATTTTCAGTGATTCAAATAATTTTTATTTATTAGGAATCAAAATGTTAATTTACAAATATGAAAACAAGGTATAATACTTGATTTTTCTGAAGTAAACTGTCTAAAATTGCTAAATAAATATGTGAATATCTTTTTCTAGGGTCTTTTACTTTGTTAGGCACAAGTCTGTAGCCTCACTACAGTGCCGGGTATAGAAATCATCTTATAAAGATAGCCTTGAGTTTAAGGGGTCTGGCAAACTAGTCTTTATCATCCCTTTAGAAAGACAAGATTGTACACATCTAGAGAGCATTATAATTTAAAGTTTTTACTTCAGTCTATTTTCTTACTGAATTTTATCTCTTACACTGAGCCTGAAATAGCTTACTGCATAATATTGGACCACCAAATTACAACTATTAGCCATAACAAATTGGAAAAGCAAGTATTAGGAGGTTCACATAATCTATATAATATTAAATAACTTCTAAGTACTTTAAAAGATGTAGCATAACTAGGTCTGGGAAGGCACAAACCGATTTTTTTTCCCCCGAAGGAAAGCTATTGCATCATCCTACTTCAAAAACGTGGTAAAGTTTTTGTACGTGTACTTTGCATAGTATTTTGACTTATGTGCCATGAGGCCAACAGACAGACCAATGGGACTGACTCATATTTAATTATAGCCTATGCTACTACAAATAGTTTAGTACAGGTATTATCTAGTGTTTCTAGTAATTGCTAATATTTTCTGACACATGCTATGACATTTTTAGGACACTATATCAATTTTATACCATGCTAATAGCAACATATCATTCCATCAGCAACATTTTTAGAAACATTAAATATCAAGTAAAATTTCAAATTGTAGATCAGGATTTATTATAACCCCAAACTTATTTCTATTGGGCAATCTACTGGCCCACCGATCTTGAGGAGCAGGTAGGTGAACATCACTCTTCTTCCTGCTCTCCATTTCCAGTTTCCTAGTACCAAATTTCAAGATGTCATTTTTGTTTTATAACATAATAATACTTCATTGTATAAATGTATCACATTGCCTTTATCCATTTTCTGTTGAGTTGTTTTCTGTTTCTGACTGTTATGAATAAAATTTCTATGAACATACTTGAGCAAGTGACCTTACGGTAGGGTAGAGTGTCTTTTGTGTATATACCCAAATGTTATATAGATGGGTATTATTGTGAATTGGCTTCTCATAAGTCTGAGGAACTCTCGTATTAATTTTCATAGTGCCTGTACAAGTTTGTACTCCCACCAACAACTGTGGAGTGTTCTTCTTTTTATGGATCTTTCTCAGGACAAAAACCTTCTATTAGACCAGAGGCAAAGCAGGCAATCAGATATCCAAGAAGGCTGTCCAACTGCAGACCTTTTCCACACTCTTAGTGCCCCCAACACTATCCCCAAACTTGACTCCTTTTCTCTGTGATCCAGCCCCTACTAAGGTAGAGAGCCCTGCTCAAAAATGAGCATGTCTGGCACCAGAATTCCAGCCGAAGTTTTCTTGGGGAGTAATCAAAAATATGTAAACACTTTCCAAAAATCCAAGGAAAATATGGTTTTACACACAACACAAAATTTTCAAAGCATATTAATATCAATATTTCTTTTTTAGTCTTTTTTCTTCATATATTTATTATTTGATAATTACATTCTGTAACCCATAAACTCAGTTATCAGACTTCTCAGATTCATGTCCACTCTTATGATCTCCCCACTTACAAAAACGCCCATTCATGTTGCTCATTTACTTACTAGAGCATAATTAAACTCCCTGTGGCCAGACCCTTGAAGAAAGCAAGGCTTTCCTCATGCACACCCTTGTTAGAGGCCATCAGTGCAGAAGCGAGGCACTGTGTCATTTAGCCATGTTCTAGCCTTGAGATCTTGTATACAATGGCATCTATTTTTATTTTTATTTTTTAAAGTCCACAAATGAGTGAGTACCTTCCCTGCTTATCTTTCTGGGATTGTGATACCTCGCTAAGGAGGATATTCTCCAAATCCATCCATTTGCCTGCAAATTTTAAGATATCATTTTTTTTTCCTTACTGCTGAGTAGTATTCCATTGTGTAGATGTACCACAATTTGTTAATCCATTTTTCACTTGAGGGGCATCTAGATTGTTTCCAGGTTTTTTTCAATTACAAATAATGCTGCTATGAACATAGTTGAGCTAATGAATTTGGAGTGCAAATGTGCATCTTTTGAGTATATACCCAGTAGTGATATTGCCGGGTCCTTGGGGAAATTGATTCCCAGTTTTCTGAGAAACCACCATACTGCATTCCAGAGTGACTGAACAAGCTTACAATCCCACCAACAATGGAGAAGTGTTCCCCTTGTTCGGCACCCTCTCCAGCATAGGCTGTCATCTGTGTCTTTTATCTTAGCCAATCTGATAGGTGTCAGGTGGTATCTCAAAAGTGTTTGATTTGCATTTCTCTGATGGCTAAAGATGTTGAGTACTTTTTCATGTGCCTTTCATCCATTTTTAATTCTTTTGTTGAGAATTTCCTTCTTAGTTCTGAACCCCATTTTTAATTACATTATTAAGGGTTTTAGGCTCTAGTTTCTGGAGATCTCTATATATTTTAGAGATCAATCCTCTATCACTTGTAGGGTTGGTAAAAATCTTTTCCCATTCTGTAGGCTGCCCTTTTGTCTTATTGACAGTGTCTTTGGCCTTACAGAGCTTCTCAGTTTCAACAGATCCCATTAATTGATTGCTGTCCTTAGTGTCTGCACTACTGGTGTTATATTTAAAAAGTGGTCACCAGTGTCAATACATTTGAGGGTATTTCTCATTTTCTTCTCTATCAGGTTTATCTGGGCTTATGTTCAGATCTTTGATCCACTTGTATTTAAGTTTTGTGCAAGGGGATAAGTTTGGATCTATCTCTGTATTTCTACACACTACCATCCAGTTATGTCAACACCATTCGTTGAAGATACCATCTTTCTTCCATTGTATATTTTTGGCCTCTTTGTCAAAATTCAGGCCCTGGTGATCATCTTTCCTGTCACTGTTCCTTGCCTTCTCAGAAGTCATCTTTACCAGCTTTGTACACACTTGCTTTGTGCGTATCCCCAGAAGGACTAGTTTTCTTCCTTTAACTTTTTACTCTTGACTGCCCTCAGTAATTAACCACTTGTGTCTTTTGGTTGATCAGAAAGTGCAAGTCAGGGTGATTCTGCCCCTCTTCTCTGCCTTCTTGTCTTCCCTCCCCTCAATGCACCTCTCGTGTGGGCCCTATTGTATGATTTACCTCCTTTTTGCCAATTTTAAAATACCAAATATTCACATTTGCTTTTTCAGTCAGTGTTGATTAAGGTTTATGTAGTTTGTTGATTTTCTCAAAGAACAAACTCTTTATTTCATTGATTCTTTGAATTGTTTTCCCAATGTTTTTATTTTATGAATTCCAGCCACTGATTTCATATTTTTCTTCAATCTACCTAGATGTGTTCACTTCTTCCAGGTGTGCCCTCAAGTTACTATCATGAGCTCCCTCCAAAGACTCAGAAAGCACTTAGTGCCATACCATCACTTTCATTGTGTTCCACAAGATTTAGTACACTGAGCATTCATTTTTATCGAACTTTTGAAAGACTTAATGTTTTTTACTTCTTAATTTAATGATTTTTAAATTTTATTTTATATACCAATCAGAGATTTCTCTCTCATCTTTCCTCCTTTTTTCTACCCCTTAGCCTTCACACTATAGACTTACCAACCATCATCTCTTTTGAAAAGGTAAGACCTACCATGGTGAGTCAGAAAAGCCTTTAAGATTTGAGATGGGGCAAGTCCAAACTCCTTTGCACTGTATCAAGGATGTACAATGTATTCTTCCATAAGTAATGAGCTTCCAAAAAGTTAGCTCGGCTCTTGATCAAACTGTCAGGGGCTTCTTAAACTGACAAAGCTACAAAACTATGTCCCTTATATGAAGAACCTAGTCTGGTCCCATGAAGACTCAGTTCCCTAGCTTGTTTCAATTATCTCTGTATGTTTTCCCATCATGATGCTGACTCTCATTAATCAAATAATCCTTCTCTCTTTTTCCCTGGATTCCTGGAGCTCAGATTCGTGCTAGTCTATGGATCTCTGTATCTGCTTTCATCACTTAATGCATGAAGGCTCTATGATGACAATTAGGGAATTCACCAACCTGATTACTGGGGCAGGCCAGCACAAACTTCCTCTCCACTATTGCTAGTAGTTGGTCATCCTTGTAGATTCCTGGTAACTTTCCTAGCACCAGGTTTCTCCCTAACTCCATGATGTCTCCCTCTATCAGGATAACTTTTTCCTTCCCCTTCGACTCCATTTCTGTTCCAGCTAAACCATTCCATTCCCATATGCTCTTATTCCTCCCTCCTCTCTCTTCTCATCAGCAAGCAGGGGAAAAACCTCTACCAGGCATTTCCTTTCCTGCCAATAACCAGCTCCCAAATCATGGCACAAAGATTTATTAATAATTTTGCATGCTATGATTAGCTAACGCAAGTCTCTGGCTAGCTCTTTCAACTTAAACTAACCTGTTTTTATGTATTTCCCTTTTTCCTACAGGCTTTTATCTTTTCTACTGTGTTTCTGTACATATTTCTCTGTTTCTTCTTTCTGGCAGCTCCCTCCCTTCCAGTCCAGGTGTCTCCATACTTCCCTCCCCTCTTTTTACTTCTATGAATCCTTCTTTTTCTGGATCATAGAATTGTCTTTCTATTTATTTTTTTCATTCTTCCATCCCCATCTATCATTTTATTGCCTATGTTTTGGCCTTTTAACTTTTTATTAGACCAATCAGGTGCCTTACGCAGGCAAGGTGAAATAAATGAAGTATATTTTTACATATTTAAAAGACCATCCTCTCATAATTATACAATTGAAGCATAAACAAATATAACACACTTTTACCCTGTAAAAGTAATACTCTGTAGCATAAACACTTGCAACAGATCTTTACCTAATTATTAAAATATTTCACAACATTTTTCCTTTTTGTACGAATAAAAAGAAAGGTATTAATTTTAAGATAATATGACTATGTACAATAAGAACAATTTTCAAGTAAGAATTATATTTACAAGTCAGTCCACTTATATTTGGCAAATTTAATACAAAATGTCTATTTGTCTTATCTTTGTGAGTTCATAGCTTTGTACCTAATTTCCCTTCTACTATACTAAAGAAACTATAATAAGAATCTAGTGTTCAACTTCATCAAAAACACCAGAAGGACAGAAGATTATCCTAGTAAAGAGGAATTTCAGCACAAACCACTTCCACATTTATAGAGGTGGCAGAGACATCTGGTTGCTTGAACAGTCTTCTTAGTTTCCTTGGCAATCTTTGCCCTATAGGCATAGAATTTCTGGAAGATTCTTTCATGAAGCAGAAATTCTGAAGTACTGCTTTTATTACTTACACAAAGTTTATGTAAGCAGGTGCTTTCATATTTGTTTTTCATTCCCAGTTTGTACACTATATTCTTCAAGGAAAAGATTACTTTATGGTCAAATGGCTAGTTTTGCCATAATGAAAGCAAACTTTATATGGAGGTTCTTCAATACTTACCATTCTTATATGAAATAGATTTTACCTTGCATTTTTAAAGGAACCACATATAATCAGCATATTGTAACAAAATAATCTTAATCTTGTGCCAATATACACAAATCTTTAAAGAAAAGTAGAGACATACATACAGTATATAAAAATAGCTTTAAACTTTTTATCAATATGCCAAAATTCGTATCAATGTAAAATATTGAGGTTAACTGTAATCTTTTGTTATCTGGCTTTTGCTCATTAGCATTCAAAGAACTTTGGAGCAAACACAACCACCTTCAGGATCCTGAATTCTTGGGTATTTCCCATTTCTATGTAGCTTATTCTTTGATATTATTATTATTATTACTATTATAAACTATTCACTTTTTTTCTTTGACTTCCTATGCCCATTTTTTTTTTTATTTTAAGACCAGACACATTTTTTATATACACTGCCTATTTTGAGGTGTTTTTTGTTTGTTTGCTTGATTTCCTAAGTCTACTTTACTTCGTAACTATAGGCTTTTCTGTCTTCATGAGCAAAATCCTACATTGCTAGCTACCCTTCCTCCCCCACTGTGAGTTTTAGTGGTTGACTCCACTCCTGTCCTAGGACTATAAGGATGTTAAATGTTTTCAGGTTTATTTGGTTAAATTAACTGGTTTCTCTATGTCTTTCTTTTGCCTTGGGGCTTTTTTTTCTCACTTTCTTTTTCAGTGTGTTACTCTATGTCTGCTGGCTGACAGTCACCTGGCTTCTCCCCAGGGCAGTTCCAACAATCTCTCCTTTCTTCACTCATACTCTCCTTTTACTGGAGCCTAGATTTGTCTTCCTATTTATTCTCTCTTCCTTCCATTGTCACCTATCTTTTTTCTGTCTAGCCAATAGACATTCAGCTTTCTATTAGACAAATAAGGTGCTTTAGGCACCCAAGGTGAAACAATGCAACACATCTTTATATAATTAAGCATGCATACCTACATTCTCAAACAAATGCAGCATAAACAAATGAAACACATATTTGACTAGTTAAAATAATAGCCCACAGCAGAAAACTGAACAAGTTTTGGTTTTTCTACCTTTGTTACCCTAATGCCCATCACTAGAGATAGACCTCTTCTAAACATGATACAATTCCTCCTACAAGACTTTCATCTTCTAGTCAAGTTGATACAAGCCGTATAAACAGGTGCCCTCGAGGTGACCACTTTCACTCAAACCACAACTAACAAAGACCAAATAGAATGGGCAGATTGAAACAATGTTAAATTTGAAATAATCAATGAAATGAAATATCATTAGCATCAAACTATTCTGGTTGTAAAAAAGATGAAAATTCGCTCTATTGCAGATGTGTTTTCATTAAATATGTTTTACATAGGTGTCGCGTGCCACCTCGCCAGCAAGGAACACACAACACCGGATCCTTCTCTTTGCAGTTTATTCGGGCCTTTAATTATCTTCTTGTCTCTCACTCACTCACTCACTCTCACTCTCAGACATATGACGAACGACCCACTCACTCACTCTTAGACAAACAACGAACGACCACTCTCTCACTAAAGACTCACGAATTACGAGCGACCCCGGGGGGAAGTCCGCCCATGGCTAAATACCCTCTGGGCCTCCAATCCCGGTAAGCCACGTGGACATTGCCCATAGGTCCCGAGGCTCCGGAAGCAAGCCACCATCTTGGCCTACAGCCAATAAGGAGTTGTTTACTCCCGAGAGCACTTACCATGGAGAAAGGTGGAAGGAGGAAACCAGCGCCACCTTTAGGGCCTGGTACAATGCAGCTCCCTACACATAAGAAACAGTCTTATAAATTCCAAAATTCCTGTTTAATAGATATTTTGTCCTTGTCTTTAAAAAAATCTCTATACGGTAAAACAAGTTGTATAATAAAAAACTTAAATATGTAAGAAAATATTCCCATTAGCCAAACATAAAGCAGAATAGATAGGATTAGTAAACAAATAATTCTCCCAAGGGCCTGTAAAAGTATTGTCGATTGCCATAAACACAAGAGAAATGTAGATTATTAAAAGCATTTTGCAAAGATACTCCTGTTATTCGAGCCTCAGTTTTCTTAATACTTTTCCCCAAAGACTATACATTTTCAGTTTTTTATACTATACATAATATTTATGTTTTGAAATTCTGTATATTTTTCAAGAAACCACTACTATTAAACATTTTTGATATAAATTTTTATAATACCTCTTAGCTTAAATATCTCCAACTCTAAAACAATAATAAAATACTGAAAAGCATTATGAGAACATAATAGAAATAAAAAGCCTTTGAAAACAAGGATATCCTATCTGATTTTTATTTCTACTACTGTTCTATCATTTGTGGAACTTCCGCTAATAAAAGTCTAAAATGCAATGCTTCGTAGTTATGTTAGAATCATTATTCTTCTCTTCTTAAAATATCAAATTATGACAGCATTAATCCTTCATTTAATCAGAATTTGTAATCTGTCATGTGTATAGATCTGATTATACTCAACTGGTAGAAGGTCATATGCCTGCCACAGCACTGAAATATTATCATGCTTTAAGTACTCCAGGGGAAAGAGATTAATCTGTACAAAGAATTCTGCCAGCAGAGTCACACTCTCCTGAGATGATCTGTCAGAATGGGAAGAATTTAGTTGACTGCAATCAAAGAAGAGGTATATCATCTTCAAATTTATTCTCTAGTGACCATGAAAAATCAAGCTGCAGACTCTCAAAGAACACTCAGGTTTACAGAAACCAAAAAAAAAAAAAATAAAAAGAGTAAGGTGGTCCATAGTAAGGCAAATATGTTTAGTTATCACATGTTACATGTGATCACATGAAAATTCCTAGACGTTTATTGATGAAGAACAAATAGTATAAGATACAAATGCATATAAGTCTGAAATTTTATAGTTAAGAAATTTTTAAAACATCTGAAGAATATCTAGCAGAAATATATCTTCGCATATCTATAAAAACCTAATTAACATGACTATAAGTTTGGTTATCACAGATGACAATCTGCATTTCTTACACATTACAGTTTTAAGTGAGTTACATAAACATAATTTAAACAGTAGAAAAATACATACAGCCTACATATTGATCTTAAATTAGTATCAATAATCCAAAATCCATCTATTTTTTTAATCATTCCTATATCATGTTCTCTCATTTTTAAGAGAGAGGTGAATTATGACTCTTAATTATTTATAAGGAAAATAAACATTAATAAAGTAATATTTTGGTAATTTAGGCATTGTAACTTGTATTATTGTTTATTGTTGCTTAAGGGGCATTGTCAATCTTATGAGTGTTTGAGGCTGGATTATTTTAACTGGCATCTTGGAAGTTAATATTTTTATTAGAGAATTTTTGGGTGGATTTGGAAAATAAAACTTTATTTGCCCAAAAACAATACATAAGTTTTGATATTTGTGAAAACAAAAGCAGAATTTTTTTAAGTAATATATTTTTATACTTAAATTTTAAGTTAAGATATTTTTAAAATATATGTTAAACTTAGTAGCCTTTGTAGTTAATTGTTTTTTGTAGTTAGCTCATTAAGAGTTAAAAAATTAAAAGACAATATGATAATGGCTATAATATAGACTTTCTGTGTATTTTTATTTTTATGTAGTTTATTATATTTTTATATTTTTACGAATTTAATTTTTGAAGGCTTTGCAAGTTTTATATATACTGTAACTCATTTAGAGGTTTTGTAAGTTTAAATTTGTTTTATTGAGACTCTGTAAAGACTTTTTAATTGGAAGAGTTTTTAAACTGTTAATATTGACTTTGTCTTATTTGGTGACTTTTTAATATGGCAGAAGTGCTGGACCAACGCTTATAGAGCAGACATAAAAATTTTGTTATTAAAAATTGTCTTTTTGTTTAATATGAATAGAAACTCTAAATTAATTATACTTATAATGAGTCTTTTCTGAGAGTTTTGGGAATTAGCGTTCAGGTGGTTGTTGCAGACTCATCATTTTTAACTTTAAGCTTGAACATTGTGTCATCGCTGTATTCTGACTTAATTTATGTAATTTGTGAAGCCATTTTTGGTTTTGGTTCTGTGTTTAGAATGCTTTTTAAAGTTTTTTTAGGCTTTCTGAGGATTTTCTGGTCCCACGTTGGGCACCAATTATTGCCAGAATTATTTAAATATGATATATTATATGAGTTACTATTTATTAGGGGGAGTGAGGACTTATAGACACAAATACCAAACCTAGGAGATCAGAACTTTGTATGGGACATTTAGCTATTTTTTGGAGAGATTAGTGAAAAAAACAGGCCATGTGGTCTGTGAAAAAAAACAACAAAAAAAAAAACAAAAAAAAAGTCTGTGTAAAAACAGGCCATGTGGTCTATGTTCTGGCACACAGTACCACCTGTCCACACCCCAACAGAGGTTGTGTCTTCTGAGGTCATTAGGATATGGCAAGGTCACTAGAGCTTCTGTCTGTAATGCCAGCATTCCATTACACACGTTCATTCATTAGACATGTTTTTATCACATATGCTATACTTTGCCACCTCTGTATCTAAAATGCTGCAAAGTTTATAAATTTTTTTGTATATTTAAGCTATATTTCAAGAACATAAAATTTTGAAAACTCTTATGAATTTCATAAAAATGATACTAGAACTCTTCTAAGAATTTTGATAAATACATAACGAATCATCAAATGGACTGAAAATTTAAAGTGATGTAAAGGACAGAGACAAAAAAATCAGTTATGCATAAGAAAAGGATAATATGTAAATAATACCACATTCAATATCTTGGGGGTGTTTCTATCATGTGCTCATGTTATTCTTATTATATAAGTAAGACAAATTTAATGTTACACAGCAATTGAATTTTCAGTTATTTTTGATATTTCCTTAATATTTTACATAATGATTGTACTAATTTTAGGGCTTACAAATGTTAAACATAAGTTACTTTCTTTCAAATATCAATGGAATCTATTATTTTTCTTGTAATTGATAATAATACCTGGTTAATTCAAGATCATAACTTGTTTTATTATTTTTTAAGTTTATCTGATAATAGCTAATATTAGTTTCTATATCCTTATTTTAATGTTTTCTTTTTAAATTTGTATTCATATTTTTTCCATTTTTAAAATGTTTCTTGATATTAGACTGTGATACTAATGTAGACCGGATAGTAAGCCTAATGAGATGTGTCATTTACAAATATGTCTTTTAAAAAACTGACTAAATAAGTGGAGGAAATATATATAAGATTATTAAGTTATTTTTCACCTCTAGACTAATATATTGTTAACTCAGTTTGTTCTGAACTGGTTGAGACTATTTATTACTTAAAATTAAAAGGCTAACGCTGAAACTTGTATTCTCAAAAATGAAGAAAATTTTGTTTTGTATATTTTAGCCATGATTAAATGTGGTTACTAATAGACTAATAATGTTGTGATGCATTAATTCATAATGAGAAATGGAAGTAAAATAAGTTTTACAATTTTTAAAATAGTGTCAGTAAACCACTTCAAAATACTACTGATTTTATTATGTAGAAAACCTACTTTCAGACTTTAAAGTAATAAAATTCTTAGAATATCAATATTATTTATAGATCATTTGATATGGTTACATTGTTAAAACTTTGTTTTTCCACATAGAGTTTTCAAATTATAGTGATAGTTAAAACACTTTAATAAGAAATAGACAGACATAGATGGATGGATGACATTCAAATATAGACTCATGTCCAGGGCAGAAGCAGAGGTGAGGGGACTTCAGATCCTAGGAGAATTATTCTCTAAAACCAGGGTCACACTCAAGGTTCTGATCTCAGACTTTCACAGGCAGACAGGCCCTAGGATAAAGCTGGGAGGGCCCTTCCCCAGCAAGGTTTAGTAGAAGAAACCTTCCACCACTGGGCCTTCCCTCCAGGGTGAGCTGTGTCATCCTAGAAAGAGGGACACCTTTGAAATGCAGAAACCTGTCCAGAGCAGAGTCAGAGAACTGGCAGACCCAGTGTTCAGAACAAATAGGAGACATAAAAGCCCTTTAGCCACAACTGACTAGGAGATGACTAAGTGTGAACCACTGAAACAATGGCAGACATCAGTGGAAAATACATATATAACAATTTACAGAACAAGGCAACACCAGAAGAAACTGGTGGATCTACAACACCAAGACCTGAACTAAGCAGTGAAGAGGATACAGAAGGAAACAACATCAAAAAACACCTTTATGAAGATGACAGAAGCCTCAAAAGAGGATAAATATAAAATATTCCCTAAAAGAAATAAAAGAAAATACAAACAAAAATTTGGAAGAGATGAACAAGTCCTTAAAAGTAAACAAAGAAAACCAAGAAAAGAAAAACAAACAAATGAAAGAAACATTCCAGAAGCTAAAATTTGAAATAGAAGCAAAAAAAAAAGGCACAAAATGAGGCAAAGATGGAAATAGAAAGTCTGAAGAAAAGAGCTGGAACTACAGATACAAGCATAACCAATAGAATCCAAGACATGGAAGAGAGAATCTTTGGAGTGGAAGACTCAATAGCAAAAATAAATACATTAGTCAAACAAAACACTAAAACCAAAAATGCCATTACACAAACATTCAGGAAATTCGGAACACCATGAAAAACCTAACCTGAGAAGAATACAAGTTCAAAGGCAAAGATAATGTATTCAATAAAATCATAGAAGAAGTCATTCCCAACCTAAAGAAGGAAATGCCTATAAAGATACAAGAAGCTTACAGACCACCAAAACCAGAGCCATCCTTCTGCTGCATACAAGAAACACACCTCAACCTCAAAGACAGGCACAGGCTCAGAGTAAAGGGTTGGGAAGAGATTTTCCAATCAAATAGCCCCAAGAAACAAACTGGGGTTGTTAACCTGGTATCTAACACAGTAGAGTTCAACCTTAAAATCAATTATAAGAGACTAGGATGGACATTACTTATTCATCTCAGGAAAAATTGGTCAACATGAGATTTCAATCCTGAATATTTATGACCCTAATATAAGGGCAACTGCCTATGTAAAGAAACACTGCTAAAGCTCAAACCTCACATTAATTCTCACACACTAATAGTGGGAGACTTCAATACCCCACATTCACTTTCGGATAGGTCACCAGACAGTGATTCAACAACAAAATAAGGGGTCTAACAGAGGTTATGATGCAAATCGATTTAATAGATATTTACAGAAGCTTCCACAAAACACAAAGGAATATACATATTTCTCAGCACTACATGAAACTTTCTCTAAAATTGACTATATAATTGGTGATAAAGCAATATGAATAGATACATAAAAAGGAAAATAAACTCTTGTTTCATATCAAACCACCAAGGTCTAAAGTTGAAGTATAAAAATATCAAAAATCACAGAAAGCTTACCAATTCATGGAAACTAAACCTCACGCAACTGAACTGCCTTTGAATCATGGAAGAAATTAAGAAAGAAATAAAATAACTTTCTAGAATGTAACAAAAACTAATCCATGACTTATCTAATCATATGGGACACAATGAAAGCAGTCTTAAAAGGAAAGTCCATAACACTAAATGCCTATATGAACAACTTAGATAAATCCTACAGAAAAGAACTTACAGCACAGATGAAAGCCTTAGAACAACTAGAAGCAAACTCACCAAGAAGTACTAGATGACAGGAAATAAATAATAAATCGTAGAGCTGAAATAAATACAATTGAATAAAAAAGAACAATACAAAGAATCAATGAATCAAAGAGTTTGTTCTTTGAGAAAGTCAACAAGAGAGATAAACCCTTATCCAAAATAACCACAAAGCAGAGAGAGTCCATCCAAATCAACAAAATCAGAAATGAAAAAGGGGACATAACAACAGACTCCCAGGAAATCCAGAGAATTATCAGGTCTTATTTTGAAAATCTATCCTCCACAAAAATGGAAAACCTAGAAGAAAAGGACAGCTTTCTCTACAGATGCCACTTACCAAAATTAAATAAAGATTAGATTTAATACCTAACTAGACTTATAACCCCTCAAAAATTCAAGATGTCATTAAAAGCCTCCCAATTAAAAAAAGCCCAGTCCACATGGATTCAATGTAGAATTCTACCAGACATTCCAAGAAAAACAAATACCAATCCTCCTCAAACTGTTACATAGAGTAGAAACTGAAGGAATATTGCCAAATGTTTTTTATGAGGCTGCAATAACCCTAATACCCAAGCAACTCAAATATCCAACATAAAAAGTGTATAACAGACCAATTTCCCTCATGAATATTGATGTAAACATTCTAAAAACAATTCTGGCAAACTGTATCATGAAATGGCAAAAATATCATCCACCATGATCAAGTAGGCTTCATCCCAGAAATACAATTAGATTTAATATATAAAAAAACTGAAAGTGTCATCTCTCATATAAACAAACTGAAGGAAAAAACCCACGATTATATCCTTAGATATTAAAAAAAAAACTTTGACAGAATCCAACACTCCTCATGATAAAAATCCTGGAGAGATCAGTAATACAGGGTAAATATCTAAATATAATACAGGTGATTTACAAGAAGCCAAGAGCCAACATCAAATGAAATGAAAATGATCAAAGGAATCCCACTAAAATAAAGAACTAGGCGAGGCTACCTGCTCTCCTCTTTTCTATTAAATATAGTTCTTGAAGTTTTAGCTAAAGCAGTAAGAGAACACAAGAAGATTAAGTGTATACAATATGGAAAAGAAGACATGTCACAATCCCTATTTGCAGATGATATGATTGTATACATAAGTGATCCATGAAATTCTATCAGGGAATGTCTACAGCTAATAAATGCCTTCATCAATGTAGTAGGATATAAGATTAACTCAAAGAAATCAGTAGCCCTCATATACACTAAAGATAAAAGGGCTGAAACAGAAATAAGGGAAGTATCAGCCTCTATGATAGGTACAAATAACATTAAATATATGGGAGTAACTATATCCAATGAAGTAACAAATCTATTTAACAAAAACTTTAAATCACTGAAGAAAGAAATTAAAGAGGATATCAGAAAATGGAAAGATCTCCCATGTTCCAGGTTAGGTAGGATCAACATAGAAAAAATGGCAATTCTACCAAAAGCAATCTACAGATTCAATGCAATTCCCATCAAAATCCCAACACAATTATTTACAGACACTGAAAGAAGAATACTCAATTTCTTTAATAAAAACAGGAAGGCCAGGATTGCCAAAACAATTTTGCTCAACAAAGGAACCTCAGAAGGCATCACCATCCCTGACTTTAAGTTATACTGTAGAGATAAAGTAATAAAAACAGCCTGGTGCTGGCATAAAAATTGACCTGTGGATTGATGGAATCAAATTGAAGATCCCAACATTAACTCAAAAAACTATGAATACCTGATCTTTCACAAACAGGCCCAAAGTATTCAGTGGAAAAAAGATTGTATCTTTAAAATATAATATTGGCATATCTGGATGGTAGTGTGTAGAAAAATGCAAATAAATCCAAACCTATCACCCTGCAAAAAACTCAAATCCAAGTGGATTAAAGACCTCAACATAAACCCAGCCACACTGAACTTCACAAAAAAGAAAATGGAAAATACCTTCCAATATATTGGCACAGACACTAAGAACAATAATCAATAAGTGAGATCTCCTGGAACTGAGAAGCTTCTGTAATGCCAAGGACACAGTAAAAAAGGCAAAATAACAGCCTAAGATTTTCACCAACTCTACAAGTGACAGAGGACTGATCTCTAATATATATAGAGAACTCTAGAAACTAGAGCCCATAGCACAAAAATAACCCAATTAAAAAATGGGGTTCAGAAATTAAAAAGGGAATTCTCTGCAGAAGATTTACAAATGGCTGAAAGGCACATGAAAAAGTGTTCAACATCTTTAGCCATCAGAGAAATGAAAATCAAAACAACTTTGAGATACCACCTTACACCTGCCAGATTGGCTAAGTTTAAAGCCACAGATGACCATCCATGCAGGAGGGGATGTGAAGGAAGGGGAACACTCTTCTATTGTTGGTCAGAGTGTAAGCTTGTTTAGCCACTCTGGAATGTTGTGAGCAATAGCTTTTATATCTGACTAGTGAGATAAAGTCAAGTGCAAGGGCATAGACAGTGTGCTTCTCATCCTAACTTTGTCAACTATCAGCTGAAAAGTAAACAAGAAACCAACAGCGAAAAGAGAATAACACATAACAGGAATCAGGACCTATTATACTGAATACAGACATAGGGTACTGAGGGAGCCCCAGGGTCTATAATCCTGAAAATCATATGGATGGGATGACACAGTATCAGTAACCCTGCTCACTCTCCCTCTTCCTGCACTTCCCTGGGTTCCACATTGGGGGTAGGTGGAGGTCCCTGATTTTCTCCAGATTCCACATCAGGGAGGTAAAGGTTTGCCTGTGAAGGATCCATAAATTCTCCTGGGCCCTCCTGAGATTGCTGTACATGCACATCTACTCTGGGTAAAGTCTTCAATGAGATAGAAATGCCTGACCTTTCAGAATGAAAGAAAAAGCACAGAAAGGACAGAAACAAACACAAAGACAGGTGGCTGGTGAAGCTGACCCTACCTTAGGGTTGTGGTATTCTGGAGGGTCTCTGGGGATCCCATATTCCATATCAAGGCTGAGTAAGGTGTTCCTCTGTAGAGGATGAGCTCCAAGAATCTAGCTCATGCCCCAAGAATAAACTGTAGTCTGACTGCAAAAGGCTCCACAAAATGCCCAGACTATTCAAACATCATCTACCTTTGAAGGGCTTAAGAACATTTCCATAAAGGTTTTCCACTGTCATTTCAGAGTTAGTGACCTTCCAATAGCTTGAGACAGACTACTCTATGGGTCTCCTCCTCTTGATCCAGATTTGTCTAGCTTCTCCTCCCTTTCTTCAGCTATACCAGGAGCTGAATATCTTTCTTAGCTTTGGATCTCTACTTCTGCTTCCATTGGTTGCTGGATGAAGATCCTGTAATAGAAATTAGACTGGTCATTTCTTTAATTATACGGGAATTTTAGGTACCTTCTTCACAATTGCTTCAAGTCTAAGCCAGGGTCATCTTGTGGGTTCTTGGATGTTTCCATAGCACCAGGTTTATCCAGAACTCCACAATGGCTCCCTCTATCAAGATAATTATTTCTTTGTTCTCCATCTCTGTTGCCTCCCCCAATTCAATCCCATTCTCTTTCTACCTCCCTTGTCTCTTTCCCCATACAATTCCAATTTATTCAGGAGATCAGCTTTATTTCCCTTTCCTGTGAATGCCTTACTTAAGTTTCCCTGTTATCTAGCTGCTCTGGGGTTGTGGACTCTAGTCTGGTTTATCTTTGCTTTATGCAATTGAGATCTACAGCTGGAGCTCTCGTGACAGAAATCTCTAGAGTCTGTGTCTCAGGAAGCTAAACTTGTGATGGGGATCTCCAGAAGCTGTATATTAAGAAGCAACTGAAGTGGCTTGTGGTTGGGATGGGGGTGGGGTGAGGGTATGTAATTTGGGGAAATGGAATCAGACATATGGTATAAAGGGTCCATTGGGTGTTGATGACAGTCAGGCTTACATTCAGGGGTTCTACTTGCTTACCTGAAGCTGGAGCTGTGAGGCTTTGTGGGACACATTTTGTGCCCTGTTGCCAAAACCTGGGGGCTGTCTTGGCTGGCTTAGCTTGCTGGCTGGGAGAGGGGTAACTCATTTCTTCTACTGGGCCTCTTCAGATGCTGTATCTTAGGAAGTAGCTGAGGTTGGGGAGTGGGTAGTTTGGGTACATGGATTTAGGCTTATGAGGTAGAGGGTCCAATGAGGGGTATTGGTAATCAGGCTTGCATGCAGAAGTCTTGCTTGCTTGCCTGCAGCTAGGTCTGTGATGGGTTTTGAGGCACAGTTTGTACCCAGTTGCCCAATTCAATTACATTTTTCTCTAAGAAGCCCATACAGAGCTTTTGAGTTTCTTTACATGGTAGTATTACTAAATTATGAAAATTCAACTGCACCCATGGATGCATTTTTAAAATACAGATAAGAAAGTATTAAGAAGGATAAACACTCTACTTAGATTTTATTTTATTTTATTTTATCTAGGGTTCTTCAGTATTAGGGAATTTTGCTAATAGTGAGTTTAAAAAAATTAGTAACAACAGTGTTTATTAAATTTCATTATAACAGCAGCAGGAATTAAATAAATTTCTCCCACAGAATATTAATTTTCAATACCTGCTGCACTGTTAAATTAAACTCTGTACTGCATATATTTGCCTGGCTATATTAAAGCATCAGTTAGTATGCTGTTGCCATAACAGGCTACTGGCACAATACAGTGTTTTCACTTATGGGCTTATGATATATATGGCATTAGTAACCTTAAATTTTCCTCCTTTTGTTATAGAAAATTTTAGGACTGAAAACTTTAGAGTACTTCTTTCAGATCATCACTCAGTTTGAAGAACAGATTCAAGCCCTGTACAAAATCAATGTTTAGCATAGCATAGATAGAGAAGACCACTGAGTCTGCGAAGTAAAAGTACCTAGAAAAAAGGTACAAAACCCGGATTATTTCAGAATAACTTCTTCTTGACATCATGCTTAAAAGCAGAAGAGATATTTCAAGATTAATATTTAATAATTTAAAAAGCTTATGAAAAAAGTCAAGGGAACTTAGACTTTCTAATCATTGATCTTTAAATTTAAAATAGGAAGTAGAGATCTACATGATTCTTATAAACACTGAACTTTATATGGACAACTAAAGTGAAGATTGTATTCTTTGGGAATCTGTTATCTAGACATAGCATATATTGAATAATTACAAAACAATATTAAATATTTCAAATAGTTGAACAAAATTCACAAAAATACATCAACTAGATTAGTGTTGATACAATACAGATATGTTGGGTTACATGCTATTATTATTTTAAACTTTGCTTTTATAAAAATGTGCACATTTTACTATTTCATTTAATAACTAATTATTTGATAAAAATTCTGTCTAGATTCAAGTAGACCATTTATTCCATAGACCTCTGCTACTGTAGTCCAGAATTGTGAATATTATCTTGAGTTTAAAATTCTGAGATCAGCTGGGAAACCTTTATCTCTTACACAAAAATGATAAAAAATTCTCTACAGGGAAATTTGTTACAGTAAATAATATGATGACTGGATTTCAGGATAGTTACTGTGATTACATTAAAATAAATTACCACCAAGAGAAATTGTGGAATGATATTGATATAGAACAATAGATTTTTCATTTATGAAATTATAGAATGTTATTCCTCAAGTTGAAGATGATAAGATGTATCTTGATTCATTCTTCTTGATTTTCAAATCTCATTATCCTCTATACAATTTGATATCAATCTGAATAAACAATGCTTACTTCAAGAAAGGCAAGATACAATATGAAAATAAAAATTTAATTTTCTAATAAGATAGATGAAAATATCTATTATATTCTCATATTTGAAGAATGATATGGGAAAACAAGACAGCATAAATTATGCATTCTTATAAATTCAGAAAGATTTAATTGTGATTATCAAAATTATTATATGGTTTTGTTGAGAAAATACTTGCAAATTGCAAGAATAGTAATCAAAAGGGCAAACACCAAAACCTATCAGTCCATGCCCAGGAACAAAATATTTGATAATTTTCTTTTCCAACTAGCTCTCTGTAAGATACATCCTTTTCTCAGAGTCCTTAAAGTCAGTCCCCTTTGCATTTTTTTCTTCTTTATTTATTTTGTATTTATCAGTAAAAAACAGTAAAATGAATTTAAAATGCTGATAAGTTAACAATAACTATAAAGAAGATAAAAGTCATAAGCATGATTTATCAAGGGTGATAATGCAAATAAGATTGCTACACATATATTTATTTTGTGTTCAGCTTTCCCTCTGAATTTTTTTTCCATCCCTGTATATCCTTATTCAAGGTCTCTTCCCCCTCCCACCACATCAGGTCATTTTTTCTTCTCCACAACTCCCCATCCCCTCCCTGGGCAGGCAGCAGACAGTCCTATGGTCCCACTGCCCAATAATGCTTAGTTCAGTCTCCACTCCTGGCAGATGCAGTTTTGCCACCCCTCCCTCAAGAGTGAGTCAGGTGTTCCTATAGGTGTAGTGGGATCCAAAAGGTCAGTTCAGGGTGTTTCTGATCCCAAGCTGTTCAGTGGTTGTGGTTTGCTACTTGGGCATGTTTTGCTTTTTTTCTTGTTTGTTTGTTTAGAGACCACTAATGAGTGAGTACATCCCCTGCTTATCTTTCTGAGATTGTGATTCCTCACTCAAGAGGATATTCTCCAAAACCATCCATTTGACTGCGAATTTTAGAATATCATTTTTTCTTACTGCTGAGTAGTATTCCATTATGTAGATATACCACAATTTGTTAAACAATTCTTCAGTTGAGAGACATCTAGGTTGTTTCCAGGTTCTTGCTATTACAAATAATGCTGCTATCAGCATAGTTGAGCTAATACCTTTGGAGTATGAATGTGCCTCTTTAGGATATACACCCAGAAGTGGTATTGCTGGTTCCTTGGGGAGACTGATTCTCAATTTTCTGAGAAACCGCGATATTGCATTCCTAAGTGGCTGAACAAGCTTACACTCCCACCAACAATGGAGGAGTGTTTCCCTTGCTCTGCATCAACTCCAACATAGGCTGTCATCTGTGCCTTTTATCTTAGCCAATCTAACAGGTTTTAGGTGGTATCTCAAAGTTGTTTTGATTTGCATTTCTCTGATGGCTAAAGATGAAGAGCACTTTTTTAGGTGTCTTTCAGCCATTCGTAATTCCTCTGCTGAGAATTCCCTTTTTAGATCTGTAACCCATTTTTTGATTGGGTTATTCAAGGTTTTGGGCTCTAGATTATTGAGCTCTTTATATATCTTAGAGATCAGCCTCTATCACTTGCAGGGTTGGTGAATATCTTTCCCCATTCTATAGGCTGTCGTTTTGTCCTATTGACAGTGTCCTTGGCTTTGCAGAAGCTTCCTAGCTTCAGGAGATTCTACTTATTGATTGTTGGTCTTAGTGTCTGTGCCACAGGTCTTATATTTAGGAAGTGGTCGCCTGTGCCAATTCGTAGAAAAGTATTTCCCACTTTCTTTTCTATCAAGTTCAAACTGGCTGTGTTTATGTTGAGGTCTTTGATCCACTTGGATTTGAGTTTTGTGCAGGGTGACAGGCTCAGATCGATTTGCATTTTTCTACACATTTCCATCCAGCTATGCCAACACCATTTGTTAAATATACTATCTTTTTTCCATTGAATGTTTTGGGACTCTTTGTCAAAGATCAAGTGTTCATAGGTTTTTGGGTTAATGTCCGGATCCTCAGTTCTATTCCATTGGTCCACAAGTCTGTTTTTATGCCAATACCAGGCTGTTTTTATTACTGTAGCTCTATAGTATAGCTTGAAGTCAGGGATGGTGATACCTCCTGAGGTTCTTTTGTTGAGTAAAATTGTTTTGGCAATCCTGGCTTTCCTGTTATTCCAAATGAAATTGAGTATTATTCTTTCAAGGTCCACAAAATATTGTGTTGGGATTTTGATGGGCAGTGCATTGAATCTGTAGATTGCCTTTGGTAGAATTGCCATTTTTACTATGTTGATCCTACCAATCCAGGAACATGGGAGAGTTTTCCATTTTCTGATAGCCTCTTCAATGTCTTTCTTCAGTGATTTAAAAATTTTGTCAAATAGGTCTGTTACTTCTTTGGTTATAGTTACTCCAAGGTATTTAATACTATTTGCAGCTATTATGAATGGTATTGTTTCCCTTATTTCTTTTTCAGCTCTTCTGTCTTTATTGTATAGAAGGGCTACTGATTTCTTTGGGTTAATCTTGTATCCTGCTACATTGCTGAAGGTGTTTATCAGCTGTAGTAGTTCCTCGGAAGAATTTTGTGGGTCACTTATGTATACAATCATATCATCTGCAAATAAAGATAG
>PVIH01007701.1:68335-98180 GCA_004025045.1 Sigmodon hispidus
TTTTTTTTTTTTTTTTTTTTTTTTTTTTTTTTTTTTTTTTTTTTTTTTTTTTTTTAAGTTTTATACTGGCTGTAAGCTTCTTGTAAATCGCCTTTATTATATTTAGGTGTTCTCCCTGTATTCCTGATCTCTCCAGGGCTTTAATCATAAAGGAGTGTTGGATTTAGTCAAAGGCTTTTTCCGCATCTAAGGATATGATCATGTGGTTTTGTTCCTTTAGTTTGTTTATATGATGGATAACATTTACAGTTTTTCGTATGTTAAACCAACCCTGTATTTCTGGAATGAAGCCTACTTGGTCGTGGTGGATGATATCCTTTATACATTGTTTTATACGGTTTGCCAAAATTTTGTTGAGAATTTTTGCATCAATATTCATCAGGGAAATTGGTCTGTAATTCTCCTTCTTTGTTGTGTCTTTGAGTGGCTTGGTTATTAGGGTGATTGTAGCCTCATAAAAGGAATTTGGCAATATTCCTTCAGTTTCTACTATGTGAAATAGTTTGAGGAGTAACGGTTGTAATTCTTCTTTGAATGTCTGGTAGAATTCGGTACTAAAACCATCTGGGCCAGGGCTTTTATTTTTGGGGAGGTTTTTAATGACAGCTTCAATTTCCTTAAGGGTTATAGGCCTGTTTATGTAATTAATATGATCTTCATTTAATTTTGGTAGATTGTACCTGCCCAGAAAGCTGTCCATTTATTCTAGTTTTTCCATTTTTGTGGAATACTGATTTTCAAAATATGATATGATAATTCTCTGTATTTCCTGGGGGTCTGTTGTTATGTCCCCCTTTTCATTTCTGATCTTGTTGATTTGTACTCTCTCTCTCTGTCTTTTGATTAGTTTGGCTATGGGCCTATCTATCTTGTTGACTTTCTCAAAGAACCAACTCTTAAATTCGTTGATTCTTTGTATTGTTCTTTTTGTTTCAATTGTATTTATTTCAGCTCTAAGTTTGATTATTTCCTGCAGTCTACTCCTTCTAGGTGAGTTCGCTTCTAATTGTTCTAAGGCTTTCAGCTGAGTTGTTAGATATCTAGTGTGGGATTTCTCTAGGTTTTTCATATAGGCCTCTAGCACTATGAATTTTCCTCTTAACATGCTTTCATTGTGTCCCACAAGTTTGGATACATTGTGGATTCATTTTCATTAAATTCTAGGAAGACTTTGATTTCTTTCTTAATTTCTTCCTTAACCCAGAGATCGTTCAGCTGAGTTATGTTTAGTTTCCATGAGTTGGTAGGCTTTCTTTGGGTTTTGATGTTGTTGAACTCTAACTTTAAGCCTTGGTGGTCCGATATGTTACAAGAGATTATTTCCATTTTTTTTGTATCTGCTGATATTTGCTTTATGACCAATTATGTGGTCAATTTTGGAGAAAGTTCCATGAGGAGCTGAGAAATATATATATATCTTTGCATTTGGGTGGAAGCTTCTGTAGATATCTATGAAATCCATTTGCATCATAACCTCTTTTAGACTCCTTATTTCTCTGTTGAGACTCTGTCTGGTTTATCTATCCAGGGTTGAAAGTAGGGTATTGAAGCCTCCCACTGTTAGGGTGTAAGAATTGATATAGGATTCAAGCTTTAGCAGTATTTCTTTTACATAAGTAGGTGCCCTTATATTAGGGGCATAAATATTTAAGATTGAAATCTCCTCTTGACCAATTTTTCCTGTGATGAATAAGTAGTGACCATCTTGGTCCCTTTTAATTGCTTTTAGCTTAAAGTCTACTTTGTTAGATATTAGGATTGCAATCCCTGCTTGTTTCTTAGGACCATTTGACTGGAAAATCTTTTCCCAACCCTTTATTCTAAGCCTGTGTCTGTCTTAGCGGTTGAGGTGTGTTTCTTGTAGGCAACAGAAGGATGGCTTCTGTTGTTGTATCCATCTTGTTAGTGTGTGACATTTTATAGGAGAGTTGAGACCATTGATATTAAGGGAAACTAGTGACCATTGATTCATATTTTCTGCCATTTTTGGTTGCAACTTGTTTGTATTTCCTTTCTCTGGGGTATTCTTCTGTGGACTTATTGGCTGTTTGTGATTTTGTGGGTGTATCTGGGGTCCTTAGGTTAGAGTTTTCCCTCTAATGTTCTCTGTAGTGCTGGATTGGTAGATAGATACTCTTTCAGTCTGACTTTGTCCTGAAATACCTTGTTTAGTCCATCTATGGTGATTGATAGTTTTGCAGGGTATAGTATTCTAGTTTGGCAGCCATGTTCTTTTAGCGTCTGTATAACTTCTGACCAAGCCCTTCTAGCTTTCATCATTTCCATTGAATAGTCAGGCGTTATTCTGATGGGTTTGCCTTTAAATGTGAGTTGGCTCTTTTCTTTTCAGCTCTTAAAATTTTTTCTTTGTTCTGTATGTTTTGTGGCTTGATTATAATGTGGCACTCTGACTTTTTTTGAGGGTCTTATCTATTTGGTGTTCTGTAAGCTTCTTGTATCCTTACAAGCATTTCCTTCTTCAGGTTGGGAAAGTTTTCTTCTATGATTTTATTGAAAACATTATCTGTGCCTTTGAGCTGGTATTCTTCTCCTTCTTCTATTCCTATTATTCTCAAGTTAGGTCTTTTCATGGTGTCCCAGATTTCCTGAACATTTTCAGTTATGGCTTTTTTGGTTTTAGTATTTTCTTTTACTGATATATGTATTTGAGCTATTGAGTCTTAGACTTCAGAGATTCTATCTTCCATCTCTTGAACTCTGTTTGTTATGCTTGTATCTGTGGTTCCAGCTTTTTTCTTCAGATTTTCTATTTCCATCTTTGCCTCATTTTGTGCCTTTTTTATTGCTTCTATTTCAGCTTTTAGTTCCTGGCATGTTTCTTTCATAGATTTGTTCATCTCTTCCAATTTTTTGTTTGCCTTTTCTTCTATTTCTTTAAGGCTATTTTTCATATCTTCTTTGAGAGCTTCGATGATCTTCAAAAAATAATTTTTGGTGTTGCTTCCTTCTGTTTCCTCTTCATTGCTCAGTTCAGGTCTTGTATTTGTAAGATCGCCACTTTCTTCTGGAGTTACCTTGTTGTTCTTTGTATCATTATGTAATTTTTTGCACTGACATTTGCCCTTGGCTTCAGTGGTTCACGATTAGATGGGTCCTGGTCAGTTGTGGCACTCAGGCTTGTGTGCCTCCTGTCACCTCTCTGGGCTGTGTCTGAGTCTGTCTTCCAGGAATCCCAGTCATTATCTGTTCTCTCAGTTGAAGGTGGAGGTGGGTAGCTGTTCAAATTCCCTCAGCAGCAGCTGTGGGTATGGTGACAGGCAGACTTTATCTGTGCCTGCTACAGAGTGCACTGGGATTCACTCTGCAGACAGCACCTAGTCCCGGAAGTGGAACCGAAACCAATGGGAGCTCAATTCTCTCTCCCTGGCTGGGATATAAGTGTTTGGGCCTGGTGACCCCTCCTCACCTGTGGGTGGGGTCTGAGTCTGTCCTTCAGGGATCCCAGTCATTATCTGTTTGCTCAGTTGGAGGTGGAGGTGGGTAGCCATGCAATTCCCTCAGCAGCAGCTGTGGGTATGGTGAGAGGCAGACTTTATTTGTACCTGTTACAGAGTGCGCTGGAACTCACTCTGCAGACAGCACCTGGTTCCGGAAGTGGAAACGGAATCGATGGGACTCCCCTTTGCATTTTTCCCTGATAGATATCCCTCCACACTAAAATCTACAAAATCTTAAATTTTTGACATGATCCATGTTTCATTTTTACAACTTCTAATAATGAACTGTCTGAGCTTTTTAGTCTTTAAACACCTTTATTTAGAGTTTTTCCTTCTCTCTCTCTCTCTCTCTCTCTCTCTCTCTCTCTCTCTCTCTCTCTTTCTCCATGGCCTCACTCTTGCATCCTTCATGACTCTAAAATCAGCACTAATATGGCAATACTAAGTTAGGTAGGTAATCAGCTTCAGACAAACATTGGCCCGTTTGAATCATATAAGAAGAACATATTCAATACTTTCAATTGATTTTTAGTAGTAGAAAAATCGTGGTAGATTTCTTCTTATATGTTGAAATCTTAGCTAGGTGCTGCTTTGCTCTGAATGTATGCTTATCTCTATTAAAGTGTACAACAGGCCTCACTTTAAGAGTGTAAATTTGTTCAACAAGCAGTGTTTCTTTCAAAACATGTTATGATTATAACAGAAAGCTTGCTGGTTCTTTTTCATTTTCATATGTGTGATTTTCTAGTTTGCTCTATAATGTGATCTTCTCATTTAAGACTTGCATAATCAAAATCAATAATAATTAGGTCACAAACTCCCCATTATCTTCTAGAAATTTCACCTGCTAACCAATTACTTAATTGTTTTATTCAGTTTATCCACAGGCAAGTTCTCAGATCATGGAGGAAAACAAAATGATTATTTGCCAAAACACCACATAGTGACATCTAGTTTAGTTTCTAATGTCCCTTTATGAAACTTAAGCTGTGTCTATAACATTCTCTTTGCTTTTAGAACTGTCATATACCATACAATACCACTGACTACTATAATGGTCTCTAAAGTTCTACTTTTTTCAACAAATTTTCTAGTCCAAATTAATAAACCACATCTATTTATAATGACTGTATTAGTAACTTTTCTGTTGCAATGTTAAAATATCATGACAAAACAGGCAAATAACAATGTTAAAATTAGAACAACAGTGTATATTTATATATTTTCATATGCATCCATGTAAATATTCCATGCATTTTATTTAGTATTATAATGAAAACCCCGTGTCAGATTTGGAGGTAAAGCTGGACTATCAGAGTGACAGGGAACAAACCACAGCCAATTTTCTTCTAGCAAACTCCTCAGGCTTAACAGGATAAGCTCTAACTTGACCAGTCCTCAGACTGACTGGTCCCTCAGATAAAATAACTGAACTTCTACCTTCTTCTTTGTTATATTTCTATCCCCACCCATCTATTTTACTTTCTTATTAAACTCTTCTCCCATTGCCTGGCTGTGAGCTCTTGAACTGTCAGAGATCCAGACCAATCCCTGTCTCCATAGTTGTGGAATTAAAGGCATGGGTCACTACTCCCTGACCTTCATGTCTTGACTAGAAGTGATTCTATCCTTCGATATTTTAGACTATTTTTTTTATTAAATATGTAATACATAACATGTAATGATAATTACTGAAAGGAAAGAGAAAACAATGAAGATAATATGTAAAAGTAGAAGTAAAAGTAGGAGATAGAAAGAGTAGTATATGTAAGGAGCATAGTTTGAAAATTGGATATTGACTATGATCATGTATATTATATACATATATTAAATCAAATAAAACACACTATTTTATAGAAGTAATTAGTGCTAATAAAATGGGAAAAATGAGATTTGTCATTTCATTTGGGATTTCTTTCTATTCCTTGTATTAAAAATACTGTAATTAATAAGCAAGATAAGTAAATAAGAATAAAATAGAAAAGGATATTGTACCAGTTCTACATTCAAGCTACATTAGTTATGAGGAAAAACAGAGAGAGTGAAAAATAATAAATAGGTGATTTATGAGACAAAGTAAGATTCAGCAAGATGAGTAACATTATTCCCAGGGTTATATGCCAGACAGAAATTTGTGGTTTTAAGCAAATATCTGGCCTTGAAGAGAAGTCAGGTTTGTATATTAAGACTAAAAGTATAAGAAAGTGTCTATGCAAAACAGTAGAGACATAATGTGCTTCAATAATAATCCGTCTGAAAATTTCCTTTGGAAGATACATATGCATTCATGTAGATATCTTTAGATACCAGAGTTCTTTACTGATTTATCCATTTGACAGCTAAATTAATAGTATGTGATATTGGATCTGATTGTTGAATAACAAATATTGAAGAATGTGAATAGTATTTTAATCATCTGTTATACAAAATCATAATATTCCATTTCTTGAAATCTTTTGTACTGGAAATTATATGATTGCATGTGAGGTAATTGGGTGGAATGGATGCAATTTGTAATGTCAGTCCACACATCACTATGTGATTTAATAGCTTATATCAAAATCTGTGTAGATATACCTGACATTGAAATTTTCCCATATATAAGTTAATATGAATTATATTTGAAAATTTCCCTTTTCTTTTAACTTGATTACTTTAAGGGCTATATAAGTTTAATGTAATTACTTTCAGGCAAATTTCAATGACAATAAAACTAATATTATGAATTAAATTTTGCATGTTCCCCAAGGTTTTTTTTTTCTTTTTTCTTTTGGTTGAAATTGCTTTTTAAATTTTATCTCCACAGAACAATATTTTAAATCAAGTTTAGACACATGTCTAAAGTTATTAATTCAATCAAAAATTTTAGTCTATGAATATCTGATGTAATTTTAAATATAATCATAAGATATTTAAGTTCTGTAACTTCTACAAAATCCTTATGAGAATTCAAAATTAACTTAGAATAATGAAAATAAACCTGAACTGATTCATGAATAAATAAAATACATGTGAATGGGACTTGAATTATACAAATATGTTTCAAGGTAAGAGTAAAATATTTGTTTTGCTATTTTAAATTTAATTTAATAATATATTTGTAAGTAATTAATTAGACAAAATATAGTATGAAGTAATAAAATGATTTAAAAAGTAAAATAAATAAAATAAGTAAAATAAATTGTAAGTTATCTAAATATTTACAATGATTTTTCATCATATTTACACAGTGCATATTTCTATATTGTCAAAAGTTTTGAGTGATAGACAATGAATAATAATAATTTGTTTTCTTGTTTTAAACTGTACCTTGAGAAGATAAAAATACTTTTCTAAAGCTGTAGCTTTGAATTTGTAAACACACATGTACTAGCTTGCTTACATTACATATATGTATATATTGTTATAATGTAAAATATTAAAAATATAAAATAAAGTAGCATAACTAAAAATGTATACTTTTATTTTAAATATTTTTCTTGGATTATAAAAGCAATAAACATAAATTTGAAAGAAGTCATGCAGGCAGAAAAGCAAATAGAGTTGAGGTGAAATGGAGATAAATATGTTCATACTTCATTGAGTACATGTATAAACATCTCAAAATACAGGTTTTTCTTTAATTTAAAACTGCCACAAGGTCATAAGTGCCAGAAAACCAGGTAAAATGCTTTCATCCCTCTCTTCTCTCTCTATTCCCTGTGACTCAATTGCTCATTTTTTGTCTACAGCACTGCAACAAAACATAAGCTGCAATTTGCTTTCCCATCACTCAAATATTTGTTATCCATCCCACAGACCCCTGAAAGTCTCTCTCCCAACTCATTGCTGTATTACAGTCCCCAGCTCCAACAGGCAAACCCTTTTAAACAATAGTCCTGACTTGAAAGAAAACAAGGTGGGTTGGCCACAGAATTTCTCTCTTCTTGCTGTTTCCCAAGACACAATGTGTCAGTTTGGTGATTAGTCCTGAAACATACTTTCATATATAACCTTACTTCCCACTTGCTTATATTTTCTGTGAATCCCAAAGACCAACACTCATAACTTCCCTCTCTACACGGTGGGTATTCAAGCCTATAACAGAAGCAGGCATTCTCTGTTAAAACATCAGCTGAGTCAGCCAGGAAATCAGGCACCATGCCACTATAACACTCTTTGAAAACACATAAAGCAAACAGAAACCAAGGAACAAAAGAACAACCCAACAAATAGAAACACAGAAATAAACACCTAGAACTATAATAATTTCAAACCCAGATACCTAAATGCCAGCATAAGAACAGGGAATTATATCTGCACTGGAATCCAGTTATTCTTCTACAATAGCACTGAACATTCCAACATAGCTGGAGCTTAAGAAAAACACTTTAGATACAACTTTATGAGAGTGATAGAAGGCTTTAAGGAAAAAATAAATAATTCCTTAAGAAACTCTATAAAAACACAAACAAAAAATTAGAGGAAGTGAATCAATTCCATAGAAAAATCTAGAAAACCAAAATAAACAATTAGAGACATAAGTAAATGCCTGAGAGAAAACATATAGATGACTAGAGATGCAAGCAGAGGCAGGCAGAATTCTGAGTTTGAGACCATTCCTGGGCAGCAAGAGCTTCATAGACAAACCCTCTATTGAAAACCTAATGAAAATACAAACAAAACTCCCAATTAGTTAAAGAAAACAAATAAAACTGTTCAAAACACAGAAATGAAAATGGAAACAGATGCAGTTAAAAAAAAAAAAACCTGAGGGAATTATGAGAATGAAGAAAATAGGAATTTAAACAGGAACTACAGAGCCAAGTATCACCAACAGAACACAGCAAAATACAAGTGATGGAAGAGAGAATCTCAAGCATTGATGACAAGATAAAAGAAAAGGATAATTGTACAAAAAAGATGTTAAGTCAAAAATATTCCTAACACATAACATCAAGAAAATCAAGAGCACTCTAAAATGACCAAACCTAAAAATAATAGGAATAAAGCAAGTAGATAAAACAAAGCTCAAAGACTAAAGTAGTATTTCCAACAAAATAAAGAAGAAAATTTTTCTAACCAAAAGAAGGATCTGCATATAAATGTATAAGAAGCATACAGAATACCAAATAAATTGGAGCAGAGAAGACAGTCTTCTTGCCACATAATAGTCAAAATAATAAACATACACAAAAGAGAGAAGATTAAAATCTATAATGGAAAAATACAAAGTACTACATAAAGGTAGATCTTTTAAATATACTCTTAACTTTTCAGTAGAGAATCTAAATTTCAGAAGAGTCCAGACAGATGTGTGCTGAACCTGGAAAAAACCTAGATACCCAGCAACTGAAGAATGGATTAACAAACTATGGTACATCTACACAATGGAGTACTACTCAGCAGTAAGACAAAATGATATTCTAAAATCTGCAGGCATATGGATAGATTTGGAAAACATCCTTCTGAGCAAGGTGTCACAAACCCAAAAAGATAGGCATAGGATGTATCCACTAATTAGTGGACTTTAAACAAAACAATAAAGCATGACGAAGCTGCAAACCACAACCACTGAACAGCTTGGGATCTGAAACACGTTGGACCAGACTAAGACACCTTGGGACCTTGGGACTTCCTGCCCTTGCTGGGGAGGAGATAAGGAGATGAGAAAAAGAGAGAGCGAATGGAAGGGGTGGGAGGGGGAAGTGAATTTGAACAAGGGGATACTTTGATAAAAAATGAGACTTTATTCATAATAAAAATTAAATAAAAATGAAAAAAGATAGAAAAATCTATCATGCTCACAGATCAATAAGATTAACAGTAAAAATATACATCTCTATATTCAATGAAATCTCCATCAAAATTTTAGCATGATTCTCTTTTTTTGTTTTTTAGATGTATTCTCTTATATATTATAAATAAAGTCTCATTTTTTATCCGTGTAACTCCTTGTTCAAACTCTCTTCTCCCTTTCATCCCTCCAGTAACTCTCTCTTCTCCCCATCACCTTATCTCTTCCCCAGCAAAAACAAGGTGGTTAAGTTCAGCATCCACTCCAGGCAAATCCGTTTTACTCATCTCAACACCAACACTGGGTCAGGAATTCTTCTGGAGGGAGTGGGCTTCAAAGTGTTGTTCCAAGGTGCTTCAGATAACAAGCTGTTCATTGTTTGATGTTTGCAATTAGGGAAAACTTTGATTTATGTGTAAAGTCCACTAATGAGTGAGTACATCTCCTTAATATCTTTCTGGGTTTGTGATACCTTGCCCAGGAGGATATTCTCCAAATCCTGCCATTTGCATGCAAATTTTAGGAAATCAATTTTTCTTACTGCTGGGAAGTACTCCATTGGGTAGATGTGCTACAGCTTGTTACTCCATCTTCAGTTGAGGGGCATCGAGGTTGTTTCCAAGTTCTTGCTCTTACAAATAACACTGCTATGAACATAGCTGAGCTGATGCTTTTGGAGTGTGAATGTGCATCTTTAGGGTATATGCCTAAAAATGTTATTGTTGGATCCATGGGGCGACTGATTCCAGTTATGTGAGAAATTGCCATACTGCATGCCAAAGTGGCTGAAGAAACTTACACTCTTCAGTAAAGAGGAGTGTTCCCCTTGCTCCAGCATAGACTGTCATCTGTGTCTTTAATCTTACCCATTCTGACAGGTGTAAGGTGGAATCTCACAGCTGTTTTGATTTGCATTTCTTTGATGGCTAATGATGATGAGCACTTTTTCAAGTACCCTTCAGAAATTTGTAACTCTTCTGCTGAGAATTCCCTTTTTAGGTCTGAACCCACTTTTTGATTGAGTTATTCAAGGTTTGGGGCTCTAGTTTCTTGAGTTCTCTATACATTATAGAGATCAGTCTTCTGTCACTTGTAGAGTTTGTGAAAAATTTTTCCCATTCTGTAGGCTGTCATTTTGTTGTGACTGTGCTCTTTGCCTTACAGAAACTTTTCACTTTAAGGAGATCTCATTTACTTATTGTTGCTTAGTGTCTGTGTTACTGGTGTTATATTTAGGAAGTGGCTACCAGTGTCAATGCATTGGAGGGTTTTCCCACTTTCTTTTCAATCAAGTTCTGCATAGATGGTTTTATGTTGAGTTCTTTAATCTATTTGGATTTGAGTTTTGTGCAGGATGTTAGGCTTGGTTCTATTTGCATTTTTCTATATACTGCCACCTAGTTATGCCAATATAATTTGTTGCAGATACTATCTTTTTTTCCATTTAATATTTTTGACCTCTTTGTCAAAAATTAGTTATTCTTAGGTATGTGGATTAATGTCTGGGTCTTGAATTTGATTTCATTGATCCAGAAGTCTGTTTTTATGCTAGTACCAAGGTTGTTTTTAATACTGTAGCTCTTTTGTATAACTTGAAGTCTGGAATGATGATGCCTCCTGAGGTTCTTTTGTTGAGTAAATTTGCTTTGGCAATCCTGGCATTCCTGTTATTTCAAATGAAATTGAGCATAAATGTCATCCATTATATAAACAAATTAAAGGATAAAAAGACCACATGATCTTCTCCTTAGATGCTGAAAAAGCCTTTGGTAAATTCCAACACTCCTTTATGATAAAAGTCCAGGAGAGATTGGGAATACAGGGGAAATTCTTATATATAATAAAGGCAATTTACAAGAAGCCGATGGCTAACATTAAACTAAATGGAGAGAAATTCAAAGCAATTCCTCTAAAATCAGGACGTAAACAATATAGTTCTTGAAGTTTTAGCCAAAGCAATAAGAGAACAAAAGAAGATTAAGGAGATACAATTGGCAAAGAAGAATTGAAACTATCTTTATTTGCATATGATATGACTGTATACATAAGTGACTCACAAAATTCAGCAAGGGAACATTTACAACTGATAAACTCCTTCAGCAATGTAACAGGATACACGAATAATTCAAAAACAAAAAAATAAGTAATTCAAAAACCAAAAAAAGACAAAAAGGCTGCAAAAGAAATAAGGAAAACATCATTCTTGATAATAGCTGCAAATAGCATTAAATACCTTGATATAAATATACTCAAAGAAGTAACAGATCTGTTTGACAAAACCTTTAAATGACTAAAGAAGAAATTGTTGAGAATATCAGAAAATGGAAAGATCTCCCATGCTCCTAGATAGGTAGGATAAATATCATAAAAATGACAATCTTACCAAAAGCAAACTACAGATTCAATGCAATCCCTATGAAAGTGCCAGTACAATTTTTTACATGTTTATTTTTAAGTGCATTTATTTACTTGCTTGAGCTTATGTAAATTATGAGTGCACAATAGACTAGTAAGTGAAGAAGTAACGAGTTTCAGTATTTATGAGCTACTATATTGTCGGTGGGAAGTAGACCTACATCACTGGCAAGAGCAAATATTATTGTTAATCACTTAACTATCCCTTAATTCCCAGACTTGCAATGTTTTTAATGCTTTATCACCATCTCAATACATTAAATAAACCACCTCTCTGTTATCTGCAGTTGAATATTTTATTATTATCTGTTAGGTAAGCCTTCTATCTCCTAAGGTTCATTATCTCCATTCTGATATTTCAATATATTTTGCCCCCAAAATGCTCTCATGCATCAGCTGTGTGGTTTTACACATCAAAATTTATTACCAAGACAGATTTGTCCCCTCCCACTGAACTTTCCCTATGGAGACTTTTTTCCAATTTATTCCGCAAAGTGTGGGTTGACAAAATAAGCTACCAGGTTACTCTACATTAATAATTCTGTAGTTCATAAATTTGTGACAATAACAGAATAATATTTTCAATTTTAAAAAAGAGTGTCCTCCTTTTATTATCTCACTTATATTCTTAAGGAAAAGGCCTCTCATTTTCCTGTATTAGTTAATGTTGTAAGGCAGGTTTATGTGAATGTTTGAATAAGATGTCCTCCTCCATAGTTTCTGTCATCTGAATAATTTGTCTTCAGTTGTGAGCCCTGAGCCTGATGTTCCAACACTGCATAATTTCTCCCAAAGCTTTTATTTCTACAAATTTCCATGCCCATGTTTTCTTACGACTATAAGAGAAAAGCTACCAAAATAAGAAATAAAGATTCATTTAAACCAGAGCTCTCTGATATAAGTAATTTAGATTTTTTTCATTCCTCTGTTAAAGAATATATGAACTAATAGTTTTCAAGTTTTTTGCAGTGAGAATAGAAGTTACACATTGAAAATGAATTGCATTTTTTTCATAGCCAGCTCATTTTAGCATAGGTCACATTGCTCCTATGGTCTCTACACTATATGCATGGTGTTTTCCATGTTTCCTGTAATCATTTCTGTCTGTCAATCTGATTGTGTGACAGGCAAGAATCACACTTGTTTTTCATAAAAATTATTTCTCATCACTGTGTACAAGTACCCCTTGAAATTTCTACACCATTCCATTTATTAAATAACTATTTCAAACTTATAGAACCCATGCTCAGAATATAAAACATGTCATAGGTAATTTTCATTTAGTACATGTCCAACCTTTTACTTTAATGGACATTTTATTTTTTGCAAATATTTCCCATAATTTTTGAGAGTCAGGGATGAACATGGTAGCATTAGCTACCAGCTTTCTGTCACAACCAGTTCTCTAAAGGATTTATATTCCAGAAATAATGCTGGTATTTTAGTTTGTTTTCAGAGTGCTTGAAGTGTAAACTGGCACACCCACTATGGAATGCAGTATGGTGGTTCCTCAGAAAACTGTGAATCAATCTCCCCAAGGACCCAGCAATACCACTATTAGGCATATACCCAAAAGACTCACATTTGCACTCCAAAGGCATTAGCTCAACTATGTTTACAGCAGCGTTGTTCAAACTAGGACGATCCTGGAAACAACCTAGATGACCCTTAACTGAAGAATGGATTAACAAACTATGGTATAGCTACACAATGGAGTCCTACCCAGCAGAAAAAAAAGACACCCTAAAATTTGCAGGCAAATGGATGGGTTTGGAGAATATCCTCCTGAGCGAGGCATCACAAACCCAGAAAGGTAAGCATGGGATGTACTCACTCCCTAGTGGACTTTAGACAAAAAGTTAAAAAAAAAAAGAAAGCAAAGAACACCCAAGCAGCAAAATGCAACCCCTGAAATGCTTGGGAACAAAAGGAACTTAAGAGAGACCTCAAGGGATTCCCCTAGCAAGAGAAAATTGAGAAGATCTCCTTAGCTTATTGAGAGGATAAGGATTTCAAAGCAAGAAGAGGGAAAACAAATCATGAGAAAAGGAAAGGATTGAGTGAGAGGAGCAACAAGGAGGGGGAAAAAAAAGAGATGGAGATCTTAATAAAGAAAGCCAATGTGGGGTTGGAAAAGGACTGAATGCTAGGGAAACCTCCAAGAACTTATAGGATGTCCCTGGATAGGTCTCCAACCAATAGTGAAGTTGTTGCATAGACAGGAATTCCCCTATAATCAAATGATTAGCTACCCTAAGTGCCGTCACAGAACTTATATCCAACAATGAATAGAGGTAGAGGCAGAGACACATGGCTGAACACTGGACTGAGCTCCTGGTCCAGATGAGAGCAGGGGAAAAGAGGCTATATAAGCAAAGAGATAGGGCTTATGAGAAAAACTTCCACAGTGATGACTGGCTGGAGCTTAGGAGAGCTAACTGAATTAAGAACAGCCACTGGAACTAGGTCCTCCAAGGATAGGTAGCTGTCCACTGACATGGGCAGTATGTGGAGCCTTGAGGGAGAGATCAGACTGTGTTTCTATGTATGTACTGGCACTTCGGAGTCCATTCCCTTCAAAGAACACCTAATCCAGACATGATATTATGATTAAGATATTGGACCTGTCTTGGGCATATGCTGTATTGATCCTCCTTGGGACTTTTTGCCCCTTTGGAAGAGGTGATGAGGAGATGGGGAAGAGGGAGGTGATAGGCAGACAGGGAGGGACTGGGAGAGGAAAGGGAGAAAGAAGGGAGAAAGTACAAAAGAATACATGAAAAAAGGACTTTATTTTCTTAAAAAAAAAAAAAAAGAGTTCTGAGGTCTTAAGTTCAATTCCCAGCTATCATATGGTAGCTCACAGCCAATTGTAATGAGATATGGCACTTTCTTCTGGCTTATTGGCATATATGAAGGTAAAATTATTATGGATAAAGAATACTGTATGCATTTGTATACATAACAAATAAACAAATCTTTTAAAATGAGAGAGAACTTGCAAAGTATCTGAGTTATGTTCCCAGCACCCATATCAAAGTGTACAACCACCCATAACTCCAGTTCCAGCACTCACATGGCATTGCACACTGTGGATGTACTTATATACATCTAGTCAAAACATTCATATACATAAAATAAAAATTAATAAATCTTAACAAAAAGAAAATGCAGTGAAGGATCACTAGGTCACCATTGCCAAATTCTACCTACAAGCAATAATAAAGCAATTTAAGTTTAAATTCTTAACCTAGACAACCTACAGTTTAGTCATACATATTACTGACTTCACCTTTGCCATTAAGTCTGGAGATATGAGTAACTATGTAATACCAGAAATACTGTTTAGCCAGATGGAAGCAGATACAGAGATCTACAGATAAGCACTAGTCCTTTCAAAGAGGGGGAGAGATTATATGAGCAAAGGGGTCAAAATCATAATGGGGAAACTCACAGAGACAACTGACCTGAGCTACTGGGAGCTTACTAGCTATAACCTGACAATTGGGGAACATGTATGAGACAAAGTAGGCCCTCTGAATGTGGATGGCAGTTATGTGGTATGAGCAGTTTGTAGGCCTCTGGGAGTGGGATCAGAATTTACCCCTAATGTATGAACTGGCCCATTCCTTATAGAAAGATAACTTGCTCAGCCTTGATACTGAGTGGAAGGTCTTCGTCCTGCCTCAACTTGATATGCCAGAATGTATTACTGGGAGTCTTTACCACCTCTGGGAAGTGAGCTGGAGCAGGGTGGGAGGAGCTGACAGTGACTAGGAAAAAGGGAAGAATGGAGGTGAAGGGAACAGTGATTGGTATGTAAAAAAATCTTTTAAATAAAAAAAAACTTAAAAGAAGATCGTGAATAGATAAGTCATCCATCCTAATGCTGTTAATTTTGGTAATGTTTTAAGTTAAAAATTTTCTTAGAAATATTATTGCTATTTTAATACTTAATAAATTAACAAATACTGTTCTATTAGAACGTGAAAGTATAAGCCAAAGAAATAAACCCATTCCTTCATAAACACACACACACACACACACTCACACACACACACAATTAATGCTACTTAGCTGGCTCAGACAGGCCAACTAGAGCTTGTGAGCTAAGGAATCAGTATTATCTTGGTTTGTGATGTCTTTGAATTGTCCATACAATATCAAAAGGACAAAATATATTTTAGTCTGAATTCAGTGTCCAGAAACAACACTACAGGTAGAGTCCCACCTTGGTATTTGTAGTTGTCTGTTCAGTACAGAGAGAGAGAGAGAGAGAGAGAGAGAGAGAGAGAGAGAGAGAGAGAGAGAGAGAGAGAGAGAGAGAGAGAGAGAAAACCCACAGATGGTCACTCCAAAATGTCAGTAATCATTAAGAAATTTTCTAACACTCAACTCTATAGATATCATGTATTGTGGGAAGGGTCTCTCTTTATTTCTCTGATTTGAGCCCCATGAGTTTGCAATAAACTTAATATAGCAGACTCTCATTTATTTCTTTCACATTCCATTAATAGTTCTCATTAGTTTTAATTTTTGTTCAGTCAAACACATATTTTTAAGCATAAATTATAATAAAATTAAATGACTGATATGTTCTGTACTTTGACAGTCATGAGAATACTTTTAATCAAAATTAAAACAATTTATTGCATATTTCTTTTACTCTACAACTTTTTCTTATAGCTGCTTTTCACATAGACAACAGTTTTGTTATGTTTAGAATACCACCACAGATTGAACTTTTTAAAAAAATTTACAGTACAAGAACTCCAGAGTTTAGACTTTTTAGGATATTTATGTTTTATATTTTTACTTTTTAACACTTTTTTAAATGTTTTATTTTGGTTATGATTGAAGCATAAAGCATAGCTAATGTAGACCTACATTTTAATTTGCTAGCAACTTATGTAATATTTGCTAATATTGCTCAAATGGAATACTGTATTCCAAGATCTTGTTTCTGCTTTAACTTAACATATTGCTCTTCTGTCCTATTCATATTGTGATGTCAATAAAGATTTTTTTAAAATTTGAAACCACATGACTATGAAGATTCATGTGAAATTATATTAAATATGCTAGTGTTTGATTTAATAAGAATCTAAGAAACTATTAAAGGTGATTCCAAAGTTGAAAGATATTTGGAGGATTTCTTTGTAGAAGTATTTGTGGTATATTTAATTTTTAATTCTATATAATGTTTCCATCACTTGATATTCTACTGAAAAGTTTCTAACCTCAATTTCTTGGCTAAGGCTTTCAAGTGAATGTCTTGTGCAGACACGGCCAAATCTTGTTTCCTTTTAATACTCAAATATTCAGTGTTCAATAAAAGCAGATGAGAAGATGGAGATGGACTAGGAAACATCATCAAAAAGCAGACTAACTCAAACACAGAGTGGCAGTATGGTTCACACACTGGGATTTGTTTGTTTGTTTGTTTGTTTGTTTACTTGCACAAATACTAGTGTATGGTTTTCTGGCATCTGTTGTTCCTTGGCACCAGAGACCCTAAATAGAAATATAAACATCATCTTTTAGCAATACAGTTGCTGAAAAACTTTGCATATGACCCAAAGTAAAAATCCTTGTGCAACGTTTCAGATTTAATCCATGTAGTACACGCAGTAATGTGTTCATTAACAAAGATAGTAAAAAAAAAAAAATTAAAATTTGATCTCCAGAGAAGAGGTTACCACTGTTAAAATATTTTAATGTTAGATTTTAATGTTTAATGTTTTAATTTTTTGGCAGGTTCTACTATATCTCACCATATATTTCCCAGTTAGTAATATACAAAGACACAAAGGTATAAGCATAAGCTCAGACACACACACACACACACACACACACACACACACACACACACACACAAATACAAACCCCACAGTCTTGATGCCTAGAGAAAATATCTTTGCCATTATATCTTACATGATGATAATAGACTTTCTATCCCAGGAACTCATAACCACAATGCTGAACAACTTTGTTAGTCTAAATGAATTTCATTAATTGTAAGAATAATTTTCTGGTTATCATTGGACTCCATTCCAGCCCTCTTGAGCTATAATCTACTTTAAAAATAAATCAGTAAGAAATAAATATGGAAGTTTAAAAAGAACATCTCTAGAATGCTCAAAAATGTGGAAATAATTACAACAGTTTATAAGCCCCAATGTGATAGTTCTCTCTCTCTCTCTCTCCCGTGTGTGTGTGCAATCATCTCTTTTCATCTCAATTTAATTCCCTTGTGTTTGCAATTTAAAGAAAATCATAAGCATGTCAGACATTTACCAATTCTATTGCAAGGTAAATTTTAATAAAAATCAAAGAGTGCTAAAAATGTAACTTTCTAAATGTACTTAGCAATCATGATCAGTATTAAACCATTATTTTAATATGAAATATTTGAATGGCCAAAAAGTTGATACTGATGTATAAAACTATCCAGTGTCTTGCATCCCTAGTGACTAATGCACACAGTGAGGCTTCATGGACTGATAAAATATAGATTAAAGGAGTAACAACACTGTTTCTCATTGGTTTTCTTTTATACTAGAAGGGTAAAGGCCATTCGTGTAAAAATGCCCATTCTTGATGATTGCATTCTTCATCTCTTATAATGATGAAAATGACCTTAAATTTTGAACCTCCATTTGTGCCCTCAAGTTCATAGAATGTGGATAAGTTTGTAGACAACCTCTAAACAAAATACATAATACTGAAAATATTCAGCTGATCTGAGTGCAGTGTTTATGAAGTAGATATTAATAAGGTTATTATTTTCAAAACTAAATTTGACACAGATAGAGTTAATTTCTCTGATTTCTTCTTTCTACTAAGTCCCAACTATTTCATGTAGAATCATAGGTTTTAAATCAACAATTTATTATGCAAGTTTTGATGTAATAAGTCATATCATCTATGTGATCTCAGTAAGGCAGAGAATATTCACTAACATCTGATGCTAATATTTTATTCATTAAGCAAGTCATACATTATTTTTTCTCCTTGAAACTTGCTTTCCTCTACATGATTATTAATGTTTTCCATTAACAAATAATATACCATCAATGATATATCCAAAGATCTAAGAAAACAAAAAACTGTAACAATGAATTATAGCTAAAGCTAAGAGAGACACATGTGAGTACTTTTTTATTTTAGTATTCTATTATAGAAAATGATGCTGCTTCTTTTTCCTCGTCAGGCATCTGTTATAGTACTTAACAACAAAACCCTCAATACTTGCTTTGTAGTAAATTCTAACACCTACTGAGGATTTTCATCTCAATCAATAACTGAATATGTACTCATGTTCACCCTTAAAAGCATTCCTTTATAAAACTAAACATAACACCAAACAATACAAAGGACATAGCTATTTCAGTACTAATCAGTGTCTCTTATTAATTTCGTACATATACTTTTTACACATTAATGACATATAATTAACTTGTAGGATATGCCTTTGAAGGAAATTTTTCAATGTTATAAAGAAAATCTGTATCTATAGATCATTTTATTAAAATAGAGCTGGTGTTAATATTAAACTATAAATATGACTGCAAGGTAAGTTCTGGGTATCATTGAGTTTTGGATCCAGCAAATGTTATAGGTATTTTTGTTGGTATATCTCCCTTTTCTGAGTAGCAGTGGTACTGAAAATAAACAAAACCTTGGTAGTGTCCATTCTCAGTCATATAGGCCTTATCCTATATATGCTATATCCAGATAGTCATGTGAGTAAAGATTATTTGGGATTTAGAAAAGAAAACTACATAATTAAACCACAAAAATCTTGAGCAATATTTAGATGAATTTGTCCTCTGCTTTTTGGATCAGTTTTTTTTCTTTAAGGAAAAACCATCACTACTTGATGGAGAAACTTAATGAAGACTGAATGTCTAACAGTGATACATTGATTTAGTTCAAGTAAGCCTTCTTCCTTCATAAATAGTGGGAATCAATATCAAACTTTTTGTCTATGTGTGTGAGTGTTTAACACCACACTAGAAAAAATGGGGTTAGCAGCTACAGAGGAGATAATAGGGAGACATGAGATCAAGTTCCATTCCCTTCCCTCCATGGCATTTATTGAATCTGTGCATGATGATGAGAATAGGTGTTAGTGGGAAGAGTTCCTGGTGTGAGACAACTTTTTGCTTTCATCTGCTCACTGCCAGGACAGCTCAATGAAAGTCACTCTGGTAGCCCACAACATCAAGAAACAGGCAGAGACTCAGCATATTATCCCTATGGCAAAAGCCATTGCTTATCCAGGCTATCTTTAAAGACCACTCCAATGACATCATGCTCTTAAACCCGGAGAGGTAGGCTAAAAGGACTAAAGCTGTGAGCATCCTCAATCTGCCCTGGTGCAAGGTCCATGTGTGCTCCATGGCTGGTTGAGGAAAGATGGTTGTGAGAACAAATATCCAAATACAAGAAGTGGAGCTGACACTACAAAAGAATCAGAAGTGTGAGTCCCACCTTCAATGTTATTACAACAAAGCCAAAATTATATGTGTGGGAAGACACAAAGATCAAGTATGTTTCCTATAAGGATGATTCTGGAGGGCCTTTCCTATTGTAGGAAAGTGATTGCAGGCATCTTCTCCTATGGACCTAATGATGTTTCAGTGTCAGAAATCTTCATCAGAGTGTCAAGTTTTCTATCACGGATAAAGAAAATGATGAAACACAGCAAACTACAAAGCAAGGCATGCTCGTTTTGACTTACTACCTCCCCTACAGCTGAGTGCAGAATAAAAAAGCCAGCAACTCAATAAAGGTCTCTTTGATGGTAACACACACACACACACACACACAAACGAGACAGACAGACAGACAGAGAGAGAGATAAACCAACAAACAATAAGCCATAAGAACAGGTGGCAAAAGTCCTCATGACATATCATCTTATTTTGTTGGTACCTCATCTTCTACATGCATGTTTTGAGAGTGACACACTCCTTAGGAAATGAATGAGAGTTTACTAGTGCCTATTCAGAAAAGAAAATTTATCAACTGTATGTTCTAGCACATGTTAGAAGAGTCCAGAGCATTTAAGTTGTTCCCTGTAATGTCACTGCGCAAGAAATATAAAATTTTCCAAGTGAGAACTTTTAATAAAGCATCTAAATATCTATGGATCCAGGAAGGAAGGAAGGTTGATTAGTTACTTTTCATATCACTGTGAATCAGTTTGCCAAAATCCATACTTAAGAGAAGATATGTTTTTCCTTGGCTCATAATGACATGGACTAACTGTCTATCTTAATGGAGAAAGCAAATAGGGCTACTTATTAATGGGAATGATATATGTGGATACAGATTTTTTGTATTGTAGTAATGTGGGCATAGAAGGAAATGAAATAGGAATGACCTTCCAAATTATACCACTGTTGATCTATTTTTACAAACTTCAGAAAATAGGCACATCTGGTATCAAATATTTAAAATGTAAGCCTTTGGAAATATAGCCCAAATTTAAACAAACTAATTTTTCTTGGAGCCACAAGTAGTTTCACTGATGTGGGATATTTTTCTGTATAATGTGAATTACCATTGGATGATAAAAGAACTGTTTTGGCCTATAGCAAAGCAGCTAAGAAGCATACAGGAAATCTGAGCATAGTTAATGGGGAAGGAGGGGGGAGTCAGAGAGATATGAGAAGTGCCCCAAGAAACACAAGTAAGACAAGAGCCACATGGCAATACATATTAATAAAAATGGGTTAAGTTGAAAGAGCTAACAAGTAGTAAGTCTGAACCATAAGCCAAACAGTTTGTAAAAACTAAGCCTTTGTGTGATTATTTCGTGCTAAGTAGCTGTGGGACCGCAGGTCTGGAGCTCATGACTAGACTGGGTTAGAAACTTCTTGGTACATTTTACCATCTAAATTATATGATCACTATGAAAGTAAAGACTAAAAAATAAGTTTCATATAGCTTCTTCACATTTCCCTCAAGACACATGCTCCAACTCAACTGTTTTAGTCTCCCATGATACTGAAACCAATCTCTGAAACCTGGTCATATCTGATTTCCCTTTTACGCTGTTGCCTATTCCGTATTGACATACAAACCAAAGGTCTTCCCAATTACAGCTTTATTAATTACTGATAGCTTGGGAAGATGAATGTTTGTTAAATAGAGTTTGTAATATGCATCAGAGTGGCTGAATGGCCTGAATATTTGAGAATAATTAATCTATTAATCTGGAAGATACCAAAGGGGAAATATGTAATGTGTGATTAATCCTGAGCAACTCTCCATTTCTTTGAAATGTCTGTTTTCTCTCTTCAGTTGGCAAGACCAATGGTATTCTTTATTGTTATTATTATATCCTGATTATAGTTTCCCCTCTCTCCTCTGTACTTAGTCCTCCCACACACACTACACATACATCCCTTCAACTTCCCTCCTTCTACAACTTGTCCATTTCTATTCAGTAGAAGACAGGGTTCCCATGGATATCAATCAAACATGGCATATCTAGTTGCAGGTATAGTAGATGACTCACCTTGTATTAAGGATGGATAAGGCAACCTTGTATAAAAAATATGATTCCAAAAGATTTCAAGAGAGCTCCTGCTGCTACTGTTAAGAGTTCCACAATAAGACAATCTATTAAAGTTTAGCATATAGAGGGTTTAAGTTTGTCCCTTACATTCTTTCTGGTTATTGGTTCTGTCTTTGCGAGCCCCAAGAGTGTATGCTAGTTGATTTTATGGGTTTTCTTATAGTGTTCTTGGCTGCTTCAGCTCCAATAATATCTTGTCTTTTCTGTATGATTTTCCAAACTCCGTCTAATGATTTGGTTTGGATCTTTGTATCTTTTTCCAACAGTTGTTGGATAAAGCTTCTCTGATAAAAATTGAGATAGTCAACAATATATGAGTATAGCAAAATATCATAAACACCATTACATTGGCAGTTTTAGGGGGTTGGTGTTTTTAATTTTGTTGTGCTCTTTTTTTAATGAAAGTTGTAATAATCATGAACCTGCTTGGAGTGCGAGGACCTAGGAGATTTTTTATCACCCGTAAGTGAAAAAGCTTAGTGTTGACAATTTTTCAGGATAACATTCCATATATTCAGACTTCTTTTAATATTGACTAAAGCAAAAATCACTTTTAAAATAAACAAAAATTGAAATTTTGTGAAAATCACAAATGGGTTTGTCTTATTTGCTTTTATATTAATGTAACAAAAAAATGACCAAAGCAACTTATAACAAAAACCCCTCTTTTTATTTGGGATCACATTTCTAAAGGATTCAAGTTCATGATTATTGTGACAGGAAGTATAACATCAGTAAGGTAGCCATTGGATGGGAACAGTGGGAAAATTATTGCACAGTGATTCAAAAGTAAGAGCCAAAAATGTGAAGAGAAAATGTCAATATAGTTTTTTTAGATTAAAATATAATTTCATCCTTGCTCGCTCATGTTTTATTAGAAAATCTACTATACAGCCTTCTCTGCTCTCCTTCAAAGTCATGTTCCTTTTCATTAATTACTATTACATTAAATAAATTTTACACACACATTACTAACTATAATCTGCCCAATCTGTATAATGTCACAGCCTATATACTTTCAGCAATGACCATTTGACATTGCATAAACCTTTGCTGGGGAAAGCCACTTCCCTTTTATTCTAGCTTCCTCATTTTCATATATTTTTGTTAATATGAACCATTTTGTGGTCTTTTGTTGCACACTTTGGCATACCTGGTAGTGTTCAGCTTGATCAGCTCATATTTCAGCAGTAATGTTGGTGAGACTTTATGGGCATTATGTCTAATATTACTAACAGATACAATTTTATAGTAAACTCTATGTCAACAAAGGATTTTGATAACTCAAATATAATTCCTTGTGAAACACCTACTTCACCATATCTCCTAATCATCCCTAAATATACATACAGAGATATTTTATTCAATCCATTACACATTGGTTGTGAAAAAGAAGTAGCTGTGATCTGTAATACAGATTTTATTTTGCTCTATATCAATAGCAATTGATAATTTAAACAACAGTGCCATGAAAAGAGGAGAGCATAATATCTGTGGCATTTATATCTAGTACTGGAAAATTAATAATCTGTGTATGTAGCGTATAGCTTGGTATTATCACAAATTTTGTGATGAGTCTTCCTATAGTTAAGAGTTTGGTTGCCCTTGGGCTATTTTTCACTTTTCCAATTTGGCATGAAAAATTTCTTACTTTCTCATTTCAACCCAAAGTTCTGAGAAACTTGACAGGTTTTGCTGACATTTGGAGATTCAGGCCAACTTCCTACTGAGTAAAATATAAGAACTGCAGATCTATCAAAACTGAAACAACAACAGCATGATAGTTAGCAAGCACTAACTGATTGTGAGGCAGAAAAATAATTCTGCCCCTCACTAAAAAAATATGTCAACATAACTAAAAAGTAATGTAACTTGGCTTTGTATAACACCTACATTTAATTTCTACACAAGTGGCAATTCCAATATTGTCACTGTTATTCTGTTTTGAAATGTATTCAAGAAATATCAATAAATAAAATGCAGAAAACCAGTGATCAGTTTATTTCTCTAATTTAATAGTAATCTAAAATACATACACTTTTATTCAAAACATTCATTATATTGAACACATAGAAATTGTAACTTGCTTGCAAAACTTGAAAGTATTTAAGAATAGACAATTGAATGCAATTTGGTTATTCAAATATTAATTAGCAAATAGCACAATTTACAATGTAAAAAGCAAGGTTACAGTGTATATGTATAGTTCTACCCTCTGCATATCAATTTGCACCATAAGTATCAGGTAATTGCAGATTCCTTTATATAATTATTCTTTCATTGTTGAGATAGAAATATTTTTTTTCTTTTTTATGAATAAAGTCACATTTTCCATCCATGTATATCCTTATTCAAGGTCCCTTCCCCCTCCCACTCCCTCAGGTCACTTTCTCTTCTCCAAATCTCCCCATCTCCTCCCCAGCATAAGCAGGAGGTCCCCAGGTCCCAATGTCCCAATATTGCTCAGTTCAGACTCCACTCCTGGCAGATCCAGTTTTCTCCCCCACAACATCGAAACTGAGTCAGGTGTTCCTCTAGGGGGAGTGGGATCCCAGGTGTCAGTCCAAGGTGTGCTTCAGATCCCAAGCTGTTGAGTGGTTTATGGATTGAACTTGGACATGCTTTGCTTTTTGTTTTATTTGTTTAGAGTCTACTTATGAGGAAGTACATTCCCTGCTTATCTTTCTGGGTTTGAGATAAATCACTCAGAAGGATATTCTTCAAATCCATTTGCCTGCAAATTTTAGGATATCATTTTTTCTTATTGCTGAGTAGTACTCCATTGTGTAGATGTACCACAGTTTGATAATCCATTCTTGAGTTGAGGGACATCTAGGTTTTTTCGAGGTTCTTGCTATTACAAATAATGCTGCTATAAACATAATTCAGCGAATGCCTTTGGAGTGCGAATGTGCATCTTTAAGATATATATCTAGTAGTGGTATTGCTGGATCCTTGGGAAGATTGATAAATATAAAACATATTGCTTCTTTGAGGTTTTAATAATATTTTTGTAATATCAATGTATCCATCTCTTTACTGTGTGAGTAAATTTGTGTGGGTGTGTGTGTTGAGTGAAGAACTAACTTAAATTTTGTGCATTGGTAAAACTAATATTGAAAAATGACCATGATATCAAAGCAATTCATAAATCCAATGCAATGCCAATAAAAAGTATTCCTTCAGCATTCTTTACAGAAATAGTGAGATTCCTAAAATTCATAGACTCCAGATAGCCAAAGTAAACCTGAGCAAGAGGAACAAATCTGGAGTGATTTCCATACCTGACTTTGTTCTATATTGTTATACAGTTGATTATCTTGCTATTTTCACTGATGAATGTGCTGCCTTAACTATCATTTGACTGTAGTAGTAATCTCCCACCCTTGTCTGTAAGCACTTTATAACTTTACATAAGTTAATAACTACTACCTTCAACGGAAATAGCACTTTTAAATAGAGGATGGAAGTTATGTCTCACAATCTAAGAAATATAGGAGGTTCATGGTGCTCAGAAAATTATAAAATGCACAAGACTACCCAACCTCAAGTATATAAAAGCAGTAAGAAATATCTTAATATATCATTCTGATAGAACAACATACAGGTTGGTTATAAATAGTTTCAGGAGTGCATCTTTGATTGTAAACAATGGAAGATGTCTTTTTCTAAGACACATACACCTTTGTATAACCTGTAACCTATAGTTCTATAACAAACTACAATTAGACTCACTGGTTCTTCAAGCAACACTTCTATGGATTAGATTTTTTTCTATGCATGGTGCCTTCTCTGAAATGAATAGACAGTTTTTTCACGTCTTTCTAGGAATAGTCATGCACAAATTATATCCCTATCTCAGAAATCTTATCATTAATAATTAAACTTTCCATGTAATTTCATAGTCAGCTTCTAAATTTCTTTCACTATGATCTAAATATTTATTTAAATATTTTCAATCATGCAAGCTCTATTTTTCTTTACATATTTTCAAGCACAAGTATTTGTTTTATAGTCTAAAAACTATGTTCAGGTTTCTGCTATCAATAACTCACACTAATATATCAGTAATAACCAACAGCTGTCTAATTGGACCTAATTTCACTAAACAGGACATAAATCAGGCCTGCTATAGTTAACCAAGCCAGCTTCCTGGTGCCAATAAATTAATGAACCTTACAAACAAGTCTACTAAAGCCACTTTGCTAGACCAGCATTATTTCTTACTGCATTTCAAATTTTATCCTGACACTCAGATGTAAATGAGAGTACCACCCATCATTAACAAATCCTTCTGTCCAGAAAAATAGAGTTCACTGAAGAAACCACAACTAGACACAATGCATAGATAAACAGATAATAGAAATCCTTTCACAGAATATATATCTATATTGTAGTTCCTGAATCTATAGCTCAGAAAACTCAATGGAGAAGGAGGAGGCTGAACGATTTAAGCAACAGGAATTCTGCCATGAAATAGAATCCTATGGAGATGCCTGCATAAATATAAATAGAAAAATAGTCATATCCAAGGACATATAAATGTGTAAAGGAAAGTAAGTATTCCATGGAGTCCTATTCTTAAACAACAACAAAAAAAATTACTAGAAACTGCCAGGAATAGAAACTTGTTTCCACACAATTGTTTCCAGCAATTAAACTATAATAGGCAGAAACGGTAAAAATCGACCTGGCACATAGTATTTATGCATTTGTGAACACACATCTATCTACATATTTATATATATGCAATATTAGATATGATATGAACTTGAGAGTAGAGGAGTACTGATGGGCTAAAGGGAGGATAACTAGGAAGAGTTTGAGAGAAAAAAATAAGAGCAGAAATGATATAATTCTATTTTAATAAAAACACATTTTTAAAAACGAAATAAGTTTGTTGATGCCCTAATAGTTACAGGTAACCTATGATCATGTTAGAACCTGGGATCCTCTGAGTAGATATTTTTCACTTTCACCCCTCTCCATTCTCTCACCCTAAATTCTGTACTATAAGCTATTCCCAGGAAGATCATCACTGTATATTTTCTGATTAAAGTCATCCATAGCAAGCCAAAGGACACCAAAGAAACCCCAAGTTTGTTTAATCATATCTAATATCTAACACTATATACAGTATAATCTTCATCCAACTTCTGACAATATACACACCATAATCCATGTTCTTTATGGACATGTCCTAATATCTCTGGTAACACAGTGATGTATTTTTTTTTGAAACTCAAACCCAAGTAATTTACAATAACTACAGATTAGACATTCTTTAGGGTTGAGTTTATGGGGTAACTTGATAAACCAAATGCAGTTCTTAGAGAATTGACTTTTAAGCATAGCAAACATAAAACAATGAATGTAAGAACAGAGTATTATTAAAGCAGTCAATACAGGTGCTAAGTTTGAGAGAATATCTCTTTCTTCTAAGACTGTGTTGGATTTAGAAATCTGGTAAGTTTGTGCATTCAGGAGAAGTCATTCAAAGGACAGCCATTCAGAGTCCAAACCTTTAATAATAAACGGATCATGTCATTGGTTTCTAAATCTCAACAGAAAATTGGATTCTCAGCTGTGTCATTGAACTTACTTCCTGACAAAGACTGTTAGTATGTTCATTCTTTGAGGGTCAAAAACAAGCTCAGATTGATACAGAAAAAACAGAAAATAAAAAAGATATGTCAAACATCAAACAGAAATCAAAGAGAAGGATAATAAATGAAGCTTAAGAGAATCAATCTCAAGCTCTTAAATATTAATGTGTTTTAACCCTTTCTAATCATGATTATGTTGAAGATTTCTCATAGGATATTTGAAATATTTAATATGCTTATGTAACTTTCTCAAGGGCCCTATAACTTCATACATAATTTATCTTAAATAATACAGATATTTTAATCATGTATTTCTTTATTAGTTCATTAATTTTTTGATTAATCTTCCTTGATTCAAGTTCTCAGTGTTTGAACAAAAAATATATCCTTTTCCCCCTTTTATTAAAAATAATTTTTTTCTCATACAATATATTCTAATTAGTTTCCCCTCTCTATGCTCCTCCTGCTCCTCCCTACATCCCTTTCCATCCAGATCAACTCCCCTTCTGTTACTAATTTAAAAAATAATAGTAAGCTTCTGAAGATAACAACAAAACATTACAAAATAAGATATATTATGAAAATCAAACTAACACAATAAATTTGGATAAGGCAAACCAACAGAAGGAAAAGACTCTGAGAGTAAGCACAAGAGTCACAGCTCCACTTGTTCCCACACTCAGGACTTCCATCAAAACACTAAACCAGCCAGAATAAATACACCGAAGATCTACTGCGGATCCATGTGGACCATGTGATACTGCCTCAGTCTCTTTGAGTTCCGATGAACTTTGTTTTGTTGATTTAGATGGCCTTGTACCCTGATTTCCTCCAGTCCCTCTTATTTTTACACTCTTTCTGCATCCTCTTCTGCAGAGACCCCTGAGCTTGGAGGGAAGGATGGGATGGAGATATTCCATTTAGAGTTATGTGTTTTAAGATCTCTCCCTCTCTCTCTCCATAGTATCTGACTGTCATTCTGTATTTGTTCTCAAGAAACATGCGTATGTTCTTTAAGATAATATACATGACTATTGTGGTATGAACCTGTCATGAGATATGTTTTAAATGAGGTTTATTTTGTGAGAACTATTTACAAAACAGAGGAGGTTTTAAGAGGAAGTGAAGAGATAACTACACACCACACCACAGAACTCTCGCATGCCCGGCTGGGCACACCGCGAACGGAAGCCCCGTCACTAGTCTGGTCGGACATTTTAAAAGAAAAAGTAATTGCCTTACTCAGATGTAATGAGGACTTACGGTCAGCAGGTGTCACAGTTGCGATCAGCAGCGGCAGCAATGGTGCACGAAACGAGGTGGCGATTCGGCTGGGATGAACTCTGTTAAATGTTTTAATAAATTTTATTGGGCGTGTACTAACAGAACTGGGTCAATCTGTTTCTCAGGAGGTCCGCTGCACGCAGATTTGTTCCTGGCAGTGTACAGGAGACTTGTGCTCAGATGGGAACTAAAGCCATTCAGACCAGCTCTGTCTGTGGGTGCGGAACTCGGCGGGTTTGTGGAATTAGCCCCACGTTGGGCGCCAATTATTGTGGTATGAACCTGCCGTGAGATATGTTTTATTTTTTTTTTCCTTTATTTTGTATTTATTAAAAAAAAAAACCACACAGTAAAAAGAATTTAAAATGTGGAAGAGTTAACAATAACTATATAGAGGATAAGAATGATAAGCATGGCTTATCAAGGGTGGAAATACAAATAAGATTGCTACACCTATATTTTCTTTGTGTTCATCTTTCCCTCTGAATTTTTTTTTTCATCCCTGTATATCCTTACTCAAGGTCTCTTCCCCCTCCCAACACATCTGGTCATTTTTTCCTCTGCAACTCCCCATCCCCTCCCTGGGCAGGGAGCATACAGTCCTATGGTCCCACTGACCCATTAATGCTTAGATCAGTCTCCACCTCTGGCCAAATCCAGTTCTTTCCCCCCTCCCTCAAGAGTGAGTCAGGTGTTCCTCTAGGTGGAGTGGGAT
>PVIH01007702.1:0-98068 GCA_004025045.1 Sigmodon hispidus
TTATTTATTTATTTATTTATTTATTTATTTATTTATTTATTTGCCTTGGTGTTTGCCTGGAACTACAGACAGTTGTTAGCTGCCATGTGGGTGCTAGGAATCGAACCCGGGTCCTCTGGAAGAGCAGATGGTGCTCTTAACCGCTGAGCCATCTCTCCAGCCCCCGAGCCATTGGTTTTCAACCAAGGATAAATGTGACTGGATTCAGGCTGCAAACTGTATGCTGCCAGGAAGAGAGGTTGTGAGTGGGAATCCTGGTGTGGAGGAGGAAGCTGTTGTAATCTGGTGAGAGGCTGTACTCTCTCAGTTTCTTCACTTGGAAGGTGGCTTTGAGAACTTAGTATGTTTGGTGTTGAATAAGAATGGTTTTGAGAATTGAAAGGACTAGGTAAATAGCAATTGCTATTCTGACACCTACCTGTCTACGGTCCCACCCGTTAACAGTGACTTGAAGCCCGGTATCTCCCTGGCCTTTTCTTTGTTTTTGAAGCAGGATCTCTTTCTTCCAGCTCATGCTGGCTTCCGACTCACCATGGCTGAGGATGACTTGAGTTTCTGACCCTCCTGCTCTCAGGTGCAGGGTTGCAGGCCTGAGGTCCCATCTCCCCTTTCCCTGCTGTTTTGCACCTTTAGAGTTGGAAGGTAAAGCTCTGTCCCCTCCCTTGCAGAGTCTATTTGTCCTGAGTGGGTAGGCCAGAGCTCCACAGGCAGCTGCTAGCCTCCTCTGGGCAAGGAAGCAGCACTCTGCCAACTATGGCAACCAGTTGAAGTTCCCAAGAGGGTCAGTGAGTCTCCACCAGAAGAGGCCTAAGGAGTCAAGACATGCTGAGGAGATCACATCTGTTTAGGATGCCATAGTCTAGGGGCTCCGATTGGTCAAAGTGGATATCCCAGCTGGCTCTGAAGTCTCAAACTTACTCTGCCTTTTCCAAGAAGAATCTGGCCGAATAGCAAGGCTGTAAACTGGGGAGCACAACTCACAGGGTGCTTAGTAGGGCATGGAGTATATCAGCCAGCCCTGGCCAGTGCGAGTGCCAAGCCTAAGAGTTGTAGAGTGATGGTAAGGATTCAGATTTTTGGATGTACATAGGCAAGGCTGACGATATAGGCTGACTTTTAACTCATATCTGTGACCCTGGGTTATAAATGGGCCCCAGCCTAGGAGCTGTGATATTCCTAAAGGGCCTGGCTGGGTGCTTATCTCTGTTTCTCTTCTGTCACATCTATACTGAAGCATGTTCTGAGTCTCATTTTATTTTTGATTCATTCTGTCCACTGTGACCCTGGCTACCTCATGAAGTCTTTACCACAGAGCAGAGAAGAGCAGCCCTGGGTACTTTATGATTGCCAAGGAGAAGAGTGAGGTCTCTGTGCCAGGTTCCAGAGATGGAATGGTGGCCACCCTATTGGGGTCACATAACTGAGCATGGGATTATTATGGGGCCACTGAGGAAGTAGGCATGTAGGGGATCATCGGAGGCTTCTGTTGGTGCGTGCAGGCATAATAGCTCTGAAGATACCTCAGGAACCAGGCATGCTACAGAGGCTTATGCATGTAATCTGAGCATCTGGATGGCTGAAGCAGGTAGATCACACTTAGTTCAAACCAGCTTGGTCTACACAGTGAGTTCCAGGACAACCTGGACAAAAGAGTAAGACCCTGTCTCAAAAGGAAAAAACAAAGAGAAAAACAAACAAACAAAAAAAAACCCAAGCAAACAGAGATCCTTCAGGAGCAAAGAAGTTAGATAAAGGAGATACCCCCCCAAGACCTGCACCCTTAATATTAGTTCCCATGATAGTGTCTCATATGATGGTGCACTTCTTCAATCCTAGCTCCCAGGAGGCAGAGGAAAGTGGTTCTCTGTGAGTTCAAGGGAAACTGGTCTACTTAGTGAGTTCTAAGCCAGAGCCACATAGTGAGACCCTGTCCAAAAACAAAAGCAAAACAACAAAATGACTGTGCTGGGGATAAAAGGAATCCGGTGGAAAGTCTGGGAGTGTGGAAACAGAACATGGGTAAGAGGCTGGGTGATTAGCCACAGCAAGCAGGGCAGCTTCCAAAAGCAGGCCTCAGGTCTCAGAAGGCAAAGGGACAAACGTTCTTGGGTCCCTAAATCCTTGGTATGGACTGGGGAGATCACTGTGTTGGGTTAATAAGCTGGAGCTGATGCTCTTACTTTGTCCATGAGGAAAATGAAATGTAAGGAATGGGAAGTCAGCTACTGTCTTGGCCGTGCTTCTGTTCCTCCCTGCTCAACTCTCCTCTCCTCAGAACAGGCAAAAGGGCCATGGGTTTGCAGCTGCTGAGCAGGGGTGAATTCTGGGACCTTGGGAAATCCCTTCTCCTTGCAGTCGTAATGGAAAGTCCCAACCCAGGCTTTCCTCTGAAAGAGCCAAGCCCCAGGCTAGCCTTCTGTCCCTTCTCTGTAGCCATGCCACCCTCACAGAACTGAGGACACTCAAGACTGTGTGCCCAAATAAGTGTCCTTTTTTACAATTTCTCATTATGCAAATATTGACACATTGAATACCCACATACCAACTACAAAGACCACCAGTAACATTTTGCAGTACTTGCTTGGTTACAAAATTCATCCCGTAAACCATCTTCTTTTTTTGTAATTTGAGTTTTCCACTTGCTATTTTGGTTTTTTGATTAGGGTCTCGTGCAGTATAGGTACCTCCTAGGTGCTTCAACAACATGCCCTGCTCTTTTTTTTTTTTTTTAAACATTTATTTTGTTCTGGGGCAACTGCTATCAGGCTTGGCAACAGTTGCTTTAACCTTCTCAGCCATTTCACCAACTCATCCTGGACTATTTTTAAATTTGTTTCAAATTAAAAATGCAAACAACAGCACATTTCCTGCTAAATATGTCAGCTTTTACATCATTGGATAGAGTTCAATATTTTTCAATTCGCTTATACAAAATTAACATAGTTGAAAATTGGGTCTTACACATGTATTTGTCAAAGCCACCTTTTACCATTTTTGTTTTGATATCAAGTTTATGTATCCTTGGGCAGTCTGGAATTCACTCTGTAGATTAGGCCGGCCTTGAATTTAAAAGGAACCCTCTGCCTTTGCCCTCCTGAGTGCTAGAATTATATGTAATCTTCTCTGTGTCTTGTCCACCAAAATGTTTTTGAGGTTCATTGGGTTCTCACAGACAATAGTCCCTGTGGACTAGGCTGTTCTAAAGTTCACTTTGTAGCCAAAGATGGCCTTGAACTCCTTGATCCTCTTGCCTCTGCCTTCTTGCTGGCTACATAGTAAAATCCAGACCAGACCAGTTTAGATTAGATATTGAGACCCTGTCTCAAAACAGACTGGGAATATAGTTGTTTCTTCTTGTTCTTGTCCTCCTCCTCTTTTTTTTTTTTTTTTTTTGAGACAGGGTTTCTCTGTGTAGTCCTGGCTGTCCTGGAACTCACTCTGTAGACCAAGTGGCCTTGAACTCACAGATCCTGCCTGCCTCTTCCTCCTGAGTGCTGGGATTAAAGGCATGTGCCACCACTACTTGGTGGGAGTATAGAGTGCCTGATTAGCATGAAGAAGCCCTGGATTAAATCCCCAGTGCCACACAAAAACAGATAAGGTGGCACATACTTTTATCCGTAGCATTTGGGAGATAGAAAGCAGGTTCAGAAGTTGAAGGGGACTCTCTGCTACATAGTCCAAGGTCAGCATGGGTTTCAAGAGACCTTGTCTCAAAACAAGTCGGTTAGAAGGGTGCACATCTCTAATCTCAGCAATCAAGAGGCAGAGGTGGGAGGATCTCTGCGAGTTGAGGGTAGCCTGGTCTACATAGAGAGTTCCAGAACAACTAGGGCTACATAGAGAGATCCTGTCTCAAACAAAACCAACAAACTCCCCCCCCCACCGCCCCAAACAAACAGAAACAAAACCCCAACAACAAAAAAAGACCACAATTAGTTTTGTTTTGTTTTTTTCTTTTTTAAAAAATATTTTTTAATTTTATGTGAATTGGTGTTTTGCCTGTATGTATAACTGTGTAATGGTGTCAGATCTTGGAATTACAGACAGTTGTTAGCTGCCATGTGGTTGCTGGGAATTGAACTCAGGTCCTCCTGAAGAACAGTCAGTGCTCTTAACCGCTGAGCCATCTCTCCAGCCCTTGTTTTTCTTTAGATAAACTTTTTATTGTTAGAATTGCCTTAGGAGACATAGAAGGCTGCAGAGATAGTAGACAGAAGTCCTATATATTCCCTCTCTATTTTCCTGTGCTGTTACCATCTTCAGTTACACAGAACTTTTGTTAAACTGAGAACCCACCCAGGGTCATTACCATTAACCGAATGGAGTCATGTCTTCTAGGCCCAGTACTCTGTTCTGCAGCTCTGTATCTCTTTATTTTTCATTACCTTGGCATCTTAAAGAACACTGGGCAGGCCTCCTACATTAGACTGGTCTGATGTTTGTCATTAGACAGCCTTGTTCTCAGAGGCTGGAGAGATGGGCCAGCAGTTAAGAATACTTGTTTAACTCCCAGTATCCCACATGGTCATTCACAGCCCCCACCCCCCAGGGTGAACATACATGCATGCAGGCAAAATGTAGAGTAAAATAAATCTAAAGAAAAAAAAAACTGTAAAAAAAAAAAAGATTCCCCAGACCAAACTCCTTTCTCATTATCCTGTCAGAATATACCAGCCATGTGATTTCAAGTTGATGCTAACTCTACCCACTTGGATTGCCATGTTTAGTTTTGGAGTTTGTTTTGAAATACAGTCTCACTCTAGCCCAGGCTGACCTGGAACTTGAAGTAATCAAATGCCTTTAATCCAGCCCTCAGAGGCAAGTCTAAACTACATAGAGAGTTGAAAGGCAGGCAAGGATACACAGAGACCCTGTTTCAAAAAACCCCAAACAAACAAACAACCTCTTAGTAATTCTCCAGCTTCCCTTTCCAAGTGCTGGAATTACAAGTATGTGCTACCATGCCTGGCCTGAATTTTTATTTTTAATCCAATACAGGAACACAAGAACGTGGTGCACAGAATTAAGGTTTATAAGAATAGCTCCTGTGATAGGAGGTGCCCCTGTGTAATCTCAGCACTTGAGGCAGGAGCAAGAGGATTGAGTTCAAGGTCATCCTCTGCTACATAGCAAGTTTGAAGCTACCCTGGGCTCTTCAGATACTGTTTCCAAAATAAACCACAGTACAAAAAAGAACAGCTCCTCTAAGATCCTACAGTTATTTCTTCAGGTCAGGTTCTTCTGAATACTATGCTTAATACTTGTATATTTCTTCCCACATCACATTAGATTGGAGACTATAAAATTGCCAACATTATAATTATTATTGGCTCTTTGTGTAGCCCTGGTGGATGTCCTGGAACTTGCTCTGTGGACTAGACTGGCCTTGAACTCAAAAGGTCTGACTTCCTCTGCCTTTGGAGCACTGGGATTGAAGGTGTGAGCCACTACCACCCACCCAGCTATTGCCAACATTTTTAACTTGCAAAACAAACAAAAATATTTCCAGATGAGTCTCACCCTAATAACCTAGTTTGTGTGCCTTCCTTTGACCTAACCAGCTTATCACTGGGTGATGAGTTGTGAATTCTGAATTTGTGATTGCCTCTCACAGGGACTGGGTTTCTCTTTCTTATCTTGGGGTCTGGGTGAGAAAACCCCGCTGCTCAAGATCAGTAACTGCTGCCTTACCTGGCTTGCCAAGTGCTGCCTGGTTGTTTGCTGAGACCTGTGTCCTTTTGTGGACTGAGCCCCTGCCCAGTAATCCTTTTGGACCTCTAAGCTGCTCTTCAAAAAAGTGTATAGCTGCTCAGAACAGGGCCCTGGAGACCTAGATCCCTTACTTACCTCAACCTCTGATCTCCCCCAAGACTCTCACTGATTGTCTGCCACATTTTAGCCTGTCTCCCCATGTGAGCTAAGAGGTGGTTGCTGCTGGTACTGAGAGCCTCCCAATAGTGTGCCTGCCTTCCTTTAATGTGGTGGGACACTCCCCTGTCAGCTTCAGTTATTCCTCTTGGGTATGTTGGGCTGAATAGAGTTGTAGATTTTTGGGGCCAAGTGTGCAAGTAAGCTTCTCTGAAGCTCTATTTAGAATGAACTGAGATTCTCAGCCCCTTTTAATTTTGTGGTCAGACTGAGTTGTGGCAGAGGCACTTAGGCTCCATCCTTAGCAGAAGCAGCAGTAATACCAATCACGATTTCCAGCAGGACCACAGTTGGAGGTAAAGCTGCAGGGTTTTTTGTTTGTTTTTAAGATTTATTTATCATGTATACATGAAGAGGGCACCAGATGTCATCATAGATGGTTGTGAGCCACCATGTGGATGCTGGGAATTGAACTCAGGACCTCTGGAAGAGCACTCAGTGCTCTTAACCTCTGAGCCATCTCTCCAGCCCTCAAAGCTGCAGTTTGAATGAGTTTATGTGAGCAGAGGAGCCAGGGTTAAGTGAGCCTGCAACAGAGTTGAAGAGCAGATAGGCATTGACCTGATGAATGTTCCAAGCAAAGGAAAACAGCAAAGACTATGGTTAGAGAGGTAGTACAGGGAAATGATGTAATCTGTAGCAGGGACCAGACAGGAGTCCATGAAGCTCCTAAGAGTCTGAAGCAGAGAAGCCTCTGGGAGAACTCAAATCAGATTTGTGGTCTAAAAAGCTCTTTGGCTGTGTGGTACAGGAGAGGGTTTGAAAGCAGGGATCCCTGGGAAATGGTTTGGGTACTGTTTAGTTGACAACAGTGACTCTGCCTGGTGTGAGATGTTACAGGGATGGGTGGAATTGTGTGTTTTCAAGGTAGAATTTTGGGCTTTGTGTATGGGATAAATACTAGGTGAGTCTGTATCCTGAGTCCCTGGACAGGGGAGGCTGGATTGGGAGTGCCTGTGGAAAGAGACAAGGCGCATGTTGTTTGCTAGAACGTTGGCGTAGATTACTAAGGATGGAGGTGTAAACCAGGAGTAGGGAGCAGAAGGTAAATACAGGAAGCAGCCAGGTGGCTAGGTATGTGCCAAGAGGGAAGGAGGTCTCTGGTATAGACTGGGCTGATGGGAGATGCCAGGCAATAACTGTCTCACAGTACCTATCTAACCCCACAAAGGGCTTTATTCAGTAAGGTGCCCCATGGCTTCTTATTCTCTTCCTCTGCCAGATCCTGCTCATCTCCGACTACTTCTATGCCTTCCTGCGACGGGAGTATTACCTCACACATGGTCTCTATTTGACTGCCAAGGACGGCACAGAGGCTATGCTTGTGCTCAAGTAGCCCTGGCTGGCACAGAGCTGCATGGACAAGAGGGGGAAGGGCCAGAAGCTGGCCAGGTCCCTCATCCAGAGTTGCCAGCAGGCAAGTCCTCAGGCAGAAGAGGTTCAAATCCAGGGTTGCAAATCTCTGGCACCAAAGGGGACTTATAGATGGCCACAAGGCCCATGGGGAGAAGCTGGGAGCACCCCACTTGGACCTCCCACTTTGTGACTCTGCAAAAGGAGGGAGAGGGAAGCAGCAGGTGAGGGGGCTTTATAGGTTGTGGCTACTTAATAAATGTGTGGGTTTTTTCATTGTTGTTGTTCTGATGGTTATTCTTGGAGTAGTTTGGCCCCTAATACTACACAGTATCCTGTACTAGGAAGTAGGTTTCTGGGAACGAAAAGTCCACAGAACACAAGCCTGTGTCCCTGACTGACACAGTATGTGGACACAGTAACCTAGCGGCCCTCCTACTCCCAAACAAGCAGCTGGAGGCAAAGGGCCAGGCAGGCCTGAGCAATCTTTATTCTGTTGAGGAAATGACCACAGATCCATACACCATGTCAGGGCAAGGGGAGCCAGCCTTTCAGGGGAGGGCAGATCTTGGCAGGAGGTAAAATCCTCAGGTGGATGAGGGACAGGTGGGCTGACAGACAAGGAGAGGGGGGAGAAAAACAAACCACACAGCAGAGGTGCTGCTCCCCACACACTCCCGACCCAGCCAGCACCCAGAGGATCGACCCTAATTTGACTAGCCCAGGACCTACCCCAGGGCATGGTAGGCTGGCTGGTGTCCCCTACCTGGGGGAAGAGGGGAAGGTCACATCTCTGCCTAACCCACTGGGGACTGAAATAGCTCAGTTTAGTTGCCAGGACCTCCCTGGAGAAAGCCTGACCAGAATTCCCAACCACCCCCCACCCACCCCTTCTCCTGACTCAGAAGCCAAAAGTTTCTTGGGAGGCATAGACCATGTAGAGGAATCCGTCTTCATCCTTCTCCTGTTCATAGATGTCAGCGATGGGCGTGGATACGCTCACCATGCTGTGCTGGTTCACCAGCAGGAAGAAGGCCTGCGTGGGGTTGAGCTGCAGGCGGCGCCTGCGGAGGCAGGAGGGCATGCCAGGTGAGGAGGCGGCCTGCTGGGGGGGCCTGGGTGACCCTCCCAAAATGATTCTGAATCTTTACTTTTCCTCCATCACAGCCCAGGCCAGAGGCTCTCACTTCTTTATAAGTTCACTCCAACCCCGACCTTGACCTTTCCCAGCCTCCTAGAACAGGGGCTCGGTGTCCTATCTCCTGTCCCCTTGCTGCACTCCACCCTTTCCGAGGGGAACCTGGCCCCTATCCCACCCAAGGCATTCAGGAGGCTGCCCACGCACCGGATGATCTTGACCAACTCGCTCATGTTAACATGGTCTGGGACCAGAAACTTGGTCTTATCCAAGACAGGCAGCTGCTTCTCACCCTTGTAGCGCTCGATGATCACCTGGGAGTACAGTGGGCGGGAGACTCGTGAACCAGGGGCGGGACCTGGCAGGGTAGGGCGTGGCCGAGGGGGTGGGGGTACTCACCGGGATCTTGCTGGGGTGCTGGTCCCGGATCTGCTGCACCTCCTTACAGCGATCGGCTGCGGACAGCACTTGGCGTGAGGCCCGGCAGAGCTGAGGCCTCCCGCGACTCCGCCTCGCCGTTCCCGAGGGGCGGCTCCGGGCCCGCCCCGCCCCAGCGCCCGCCCCCGGGGCCGTCGGCCCCACAGCCCTAGACCTGGGACGCGGTAGGGAGGCGGGCGACCCTGCCAGGCCTTACCGGCCTCCCCAGCCGGGGTCCGACCCGCCGGTGACTGACGTCATGGGGCTGACGTCACCTGCGGCAATCGGGGTCGGCTGGCACCCCCATCCCTCGGTCCCCGCTCGCAGTTCACCCCCAGGGCCTCACCGAAGCTGCGGCGCTGCTTGAAAGGCCGGTCGGAGGGCATGGCGCGGGCCCGGCGGGGCGCGCAGCCGGGGCTCCGGGGCGCGCGGCTCAAGGATGTAGCTGCGGTTCGGTGCGCCGGGGGTTCCGGGGCTCGAGCTCAAGGGCTGCGGGGCTCGCGCTGAGCCTGGCGGTGGCGGCTGCGGGAGGTAACTCGCCTGGGTGACGTCAGGTCACAACATTCCTTAAAGGGGAGGCCGGCGCGCCGCTCCCATTGGGCCGACGGAAAACCCGCCTGCCCGGACCTGTGACGCCACGGCGCAGCCAGCCCAGATTCCCGGCGCAGGTCGCCAGAGGGCGGAGCTCCGGGGCGCGTCACAGTTTTGTGACGTCACGGTTGGCTTGCTGTCTCTCCGTCCCTCAGATTGAGGTGAGAGCCAGGTGGTGGTCGCTTTTGGTTCTTGGACATGGCTTTTCACCGAACTTAGCATTAGAGATCAAAAGTGGTAAGGGAGGTGGGGCCGGAGGGAGTGGAACACTCAGGCTTTTTAAAGTTTGTTATGTCTATGTAAATGTACGAGGCGTGTGCGGGCGGGTGCTCGCGGAGGTCAGAAGATAAGGTCGGAGTTTTTGAGGCTAGAGTGCTGGGAACCGAACTGACGTCCTAGGTAATAATAGCAAGTGCTCTTAACTGCTAAGCCAGCGCCCCAGTCCCCTACAACCACCCCACCAGGCTTTAAAAGAATTCTGGAACATTCATAGAAAACATAGTCTCCCAGGGTGAGGTTAAAAGGCGATTTAGATAAGCAGGATAGAAAAAAATCACCATAGGAGGATGTATCAGAAACAGTTATCCAAGACAGAGAGCGTGCAAAATTGACTACACATGAAGTGAGGATTCACAGGTGGAGTCCCCTGAGAGGATAGAAGGATGGTCTAGGGATGGTACTCAGAGAACTTTACAAGCACGGGTAAGGCTTAAATTCAGTTTTCTAGATTTTTCGGAAAGTAGTGAGCATGAACATGCCTACTCTAGAGAAGTTTTAAAATTGATTAAAAAAAAGATTAATTCTACATGTTGCTCACACTTATAATCCTAGCTCTGTGGGAGTTTGAGGCAGGAAGATGGGCTAGAGCCGAAGTAAGGAGGGAAAGGAATAAACTGAATTTACATAAGACCATTGCTTGAAAAAAAAATTAGAGGATGTACTTCAGAAACAACATATAACTCAAAAGGAAGAAATTAGATAACTGGAAAACAAATTAACTGATAGAGGTGTAGTAAATTTAAACAAGTATTTAGCATATATAGTAGTGATAGTGGGGTACAAGAACAGGTTGCTTAGGTCACAAGATTTCCTAGAACAGGAAAGAGCGGTGGACCTAAGATTGCTTTGGGAGGCTGGTAGTGGTGATACAAGCCTTAATCCCAGCATGCTGTACACAGAGGCAGGTTGATCTCTACATTCAATGCCAGCTTGGTCTAGATACTGAGACCTTGTTTTTTTTGTTTTGTTTTTTGTTTTTTTTTTTTTTTTTGCTTATTTGGTTTTTGAGTTTTTTGTTTGTTTTTTGCTTTATTTATTTATTTTGGGTCAATTGGTGTTTTGCCTGCATGTATAACTGTGTGAGGGTGTCAGATCTTGGAATTACAGACAGTTGTTAGCTGCCACGTGGATGCTGGGAATCGAACTCTGGTCTTCCAAAAGAACAATCAGTGCTCTGCTCTTAACGGCTGAGTCATTTCTCCAGCTTTTTTTTTTTTTTTTTTTTAAGTGTCCTAGGGAGCTGGATTTGTTTGGAAGTATATTATTGTTTGCTTGGTTAGGTATGCATTTCAAAAGCTAAAAGGGGAGGCACCTAGATGGCACTGTGGATAAGAGTGTTTGCCCTCAAGCCTGAGGGCCCGAGTTCAATTTCCAGGATATGTTAAGATCAAAGAGACTGCCCCTGCAGTGGGTATCAGCCAGGCCTTACATCCCTAAGCTACTAAACTCCTAGTATGTAGCAGTCACAAGTTAGGGTGGGACAGTCAGATTGGTTTCCTCGTAGTACCTGCACTAATCTGAGACATTCCCCCTAGAGAAAATCAGAACAAAGGGTTAGCTTTTGTTCTGGGGTTGCTGTTGGAACTCTGTCGAATTTCAGCTTTCCCTGTGGTTCTCTCTACTGAACCTGGAAAGAATTTTTAATATTTAAAACAGGACCTCTGTGGTGGTAGAAGGAAAGCACTGACCCCTCAAGCCATCCTCTGATTCCTACAAACACAATAAATAGATAAATGTAAAAAAAAAATTAATAGAGAAATGTAAAAAAAAAAAAAAGAAGTATCCTTAAGAGAATAGAAATGTAAAATATGGTTTCTTTTTTTTTAAAAAAAAAAAAACTTTATTTATTTATTTGCCTTGGTGTTTGCCTGGAACTGGAACTACAGACAGTTGTTAGCTGCCATGTGGGTGCTAGGAATCAAACCCGGGTCCTCTGAAAGAGCAGAGGGTGCTCTTAACCGCTGAGCCATCTCTCCAGCCCCGTAAAATATGGTTTCAAATGCAGAAGAAAGGAAGGGGATGGTAGTGAAGAGCTCTGAAACATGGAAGCCAGAAGCAAATAAGGAAAGTAAATAGGATGGAAAACAGCACAAAACCAGAGCTGGAGAAATCTTTAACATTCACTACATTTCAGCTATGAAAATACAAAATGATCAATTAGTGGATTGCTTGCTTCAAATGCAGAAAACCCTGGATTTGATCCCCAGCTTCACACAGGTTGGATGTGGTAGCATATGTCTATAATCCCATATTATCAGATTGGCCATGAAATTAAGAAGGAAGGCCGTAGTGTTTACAAGAGGAATGAATAAGAATGAAGTAGAATATATATGTGACAATGTCAAAGACCTAATTTTTGTATACTATGCAAAAAAAAAAATCAAAATGTGGGTCAATGAGATGACTGTAGGTAAAGGCTGTCTGCCAAGTATAACCACCCAGAGTTCAATCCCTGAAACCCATGTGGTGAAAGGGGAGAACGAATTTCTGCAAATTGGCCTCTGATTTTCACACATTGTGAATACAAATGGTTCTAAATAAATGTTTAAAAAGTCAATGTACCAAATGTAATATGGAAAAAACGTGTTCAGAGAACCGAAAGAAGGTGCTGATAGAAATCTACACAAAACAGACTGTAGGGCAAAGGTCACTCGTTATTAAAGGGTTAAGAGGACTCTACTAAGTAATGGAATCATTCTTTAGGAAGAGGTAACTCTGAAGTCCTTTCTGAGGTTATGAAAGGCTGAACTGGATGTTGTACATGCCTATAACCTTAGCTTTTGGGAGGTAGAGGCAGGAGGAGGATCCAAAGCTCAGGGTCAACCTGGCTAATAATTTTGAGATACTGTCTCAAAATAAGAAAAATATTTTTGTAGGCTGAGTATAGGGATTCAGCTATGTCAGAACTCTGGAGACTAAAATCAGGATCCCTGTGACTTCAAAGCCAACCTTGGCTACAAAGCCAGACCCTGTCTCAATACATGAAACTCACTTAAATACAGTGTTTAATTTAACTCTTACAGTGGAGTGGGGAGCAGACTAGCAAATTTCTTTTGAAGTGACAAGGTTTTAGAATTTTTAGTCACATGTGTACCTTGGTCTCTGGCACCTACTCAGTTCTGCAACATCATAAAGCCAGCCTTAGCCGGAATGGCTCAGCACACCACAGTAAAATTTGATTTTTTACATAGTTGGCCTGAAGGCCCCAATTTGCACTTGGTCCAGAGCTATGTCTCCGAGTGGACAACCTCACAAACAGTGTCATGGGAGACTGAATGTGCCAGTAAGGGAAGCTGCTGGAAGAAGTGGGTCAGCTATAGCCCCGGGGAAGTAGTTACACCTGCTTGTTGTCAGACTCCTAATCTACCTGACTATGCTGTCTCCCTCTAGTCCTCATACCTTTGGTCCTTGGGCCACCCCATCTCCCCAGAATTCAATAGCCTGGCCTCCCTGAGTTCTCTACGTGAAATGTCTCATGGATGCTTTAAACTTGACTAGCCCAGATCTCCCAAAATGTACTCCCAACCTCAGTCATTCATGACAATTTGCTCCCTTGTCACATCCTCAAATCCTGTTGCTCCTACCTTTGAGATATTTCTTTAATCTAACCATACTTTGCCTCCACTTATGGTGATATATATTTAATAAAAATAGTCTGGAATATCAGAGGACAGAATCACCCACAGCCAAGCCATGAAGGTCAGAGTGGTCACCCACTCCTTTAACCCCATCACTGGACACAGATCTGTCTGGATCCTTGTGAGCTCAAGGCCTAACAGTCAGGAAGTGGTAGCTTACACCTTTAATCCTAGCTGTAGGAGAGTTAGGAAATAGAAAGAAGGCAGAAATACAGCATTCTACTGACCAGTCAGTCTCAGGACCCATGAATATAAGATGTAACACATTTGGTCTTTGAAGTGGGCCGGGTGAAAATTGACTGTGGTTTGTTCTCTGTATCTCTGATATTCCAGCTTTCCCCCAATATCTGGCTCTGGGTTTTTATTATCATACTAAATAGAATCTGTGCAATATCCACCACCACCACCTGGGTCAGAGCCATCTGTATCATAGTGATCCACCTGCCTCTGCCTCCCAAGTGGTGAGTTTAAAGGCATTGTGACAAGCTGTGTTAGTAGTTGCTTGCTTCAGTGAAATACAGGTATGCAGTACATAGTGCTATTTATCCCTTGCTCTACTCTGTCCTCTACCCTCCACTCCCTCGCCCTCGTTTCACCATCCCTATCCCATAATTCCTTCATAGCAGTTCAGTCTATCTCCTCTTCCTGGAATATGGTACCTTAGTACCCATGAGTATTCCCAACCTTCATGAGTATTCCAAATGAAACACATACATCTGAAGATTTAAAGCTAACATCCACAAATGAGAGAAAACACATGACATTTGACTTTTTGGTTCTGGGTTATCATATACAGAATGATCGTTTCCAGCTCTCTATTTATCTGTGAATTTTATAATTTCATTTTTCTTAATAGCTAAATAATGCTTGTGTAAATATGCCATTTTTGCATCCACTCACCAGTTGATGGATACTTAATTTCTTTTCTTTCTTTTTTTTTTTTTTTTTGGTGTGAATAGAGAAGCAATAAACATCAGTACAAAGATTGTTTATGATGACCACACCCTCGTTCTATGCCAAGCAGCAACTTTGATGCTTGTGACAGAATTGAGGGAGTCAGAAAAAGAACTGAGTCATGTAACTAAAGGTATGCAGGGCTCAAAAGAAACCTTCACTAATTTTTTTTTTTTAACAAAGATTGACGTTAGCTATAAATAAAATGTTACAAAATTTGGAAGCTAGACAAATAATAATTGATTCTTTGGCTTTTGAAAATGCTAATTCACTGGAAGAGGAAAGGCAAAGAAACAGTCACCAGCCAGACTCAGAAGAAACAAGAAGGCTGGACAGAGGAAAGGTACCAAATCACATGGCTACACATAGATAAGAAGTATGGGCTAATTAAGGTGAAAGAACTAATTAGTAATATAGTTGAGCTACTGGCTCAGCATTTATAAGTTTTAAAAAAAATGTTGGAAGATGGACATAAAAAGAAGGGGAGGAAGAGGAGGAGGAGGGGGAAGGGAGGAGGGCGGGAGAGGAAAAATCACTGTAGTGGAATCACTCAGATGCAAACATTTAGTAAATGTACTTTCTACTTCTGTTGTTGACTGCATTGAGTGCCATCTGTCTTTTTAGATGCTTATCCCTTTACAACATCATGATAAAAAGGTTAAATTTGGTTTCATTTTTCTTTAACTGTTTCTGTTTTCTTAGGTTACAGGTAGTTAATACAATGCTGAATAAAACCACTTGCATTAAAAAAAAAATGCTGATTCACAATGCAAAGGGGTAATTAGGTCTTTAAAGCCCAGATCAGCACCCATAGAGGGATGGATCCGAGATACAGTCAGGATAGAATCTTGTAACCATGATGCTGCTTGGATAGGAGAGGTGATTTCCAGAGGCTAGAAGAAAAACCAAAATGTTAGATGTTTTAATTGTGGTAAACAAGGACACATAAAAAGGGATTGTAGGTAAGGCATTCCTTAGAAACAATGTTTTTTTTTCTAGGAATAATCCAAACAGAAGGCCCTTGCTTCTGGAGTATGCCTAAGGTGTGGCAAACTGATACTGGACCAGTGAGTGCAGATCAACAAGGGACAAAGTAACCCTTTGGCAGTGACTCAGGCAGGTGTAGCTCTGAGTGCAGCTCTGGCCTGTGCTGGTAGCTAAAAGGCCACTGGCAAGCTGCTATTTAATGAATCTGTGCCCCAAAAGTTGGAAACCAGATGATGTGTAAATTTAATTAATCTTATTAATAAAAACCAGGAGTCAAATATTGGGGTAAGAACATGAAAGATCAGAGAGTCAGGAGCAGCCACCAGTAGAATCCTGCCTCTTGCATTCCTCTGTCCAAAAGGGCCTATAACCTCTCTCTCTCTCTCTCTCTCTCTCTCTCTCTCCCTCCCTCCCTCCCTCCCTCCCTCCGTCCACCCAGCTTTATTACTTCCTGTCTCTCCTCTGTACAGACCTCCAGACCTCTATGGTTACCTAGTGGATAGTTCCACCCTCTGATTCCAAGCAAGCTTTGTCAGAACACAAACAAATATCACATATCAGTGAGTGGGTAACTCTACAGAAGAATAGGGAGTCCTTTGGCTATAAAACAGGAGTGATAGAGCTAGATCATATAGATCTACTTTTACTTTTTGAGGATTTTGAGGAACCCCCATACTGATTTCTATGTTGGGTATATCAGATTGCATTCTCACTAACAATGAGTATATGTTTTATTTTCCCCACATCCATAGCAGCATCTGTCATTTGTGTTTTTGTTGTTTAGAGATAGAAGGATCTCACTCTGTAGCCCTGGCTTCTGTAAAACTATGTAGATCAGAAAATCTCTGAATTCACAGAGATCTACCTGCTTCTGCCTTTGGAATGCTGGAATTAAAGGCCACGCCTAGTCATGTTTGTTTGTTTGTTTGTTTGGGGAGGTTGATTTTTTTTTTCTCCTTGTAACACTCCGGGATCTCTTGAACAGGCTGGCCTTGAATTTATAGAGACCTGCCTCCCTAGTGCTCAGATTAAAGTCGTACACTGCCACTGCTCGGTTTCTATGTTTTTTGTTGTTTTATTTTATCCATTCCCTTTGGGGTAAGATGAAATCTCAGAGAAGTTTTAGTTTACACTTCTCTGATAGCTAAGGATGTTTAACATTTTTAAAAGTGTCTCTCAGCCACCTGTATTTCATCTTTTGAGAACTGTTTAGTTCTGTTCCATTTTAAATTGGATTGCTGGTCTTAATGCCTGTGTGGTTGGAGTCCTTTCCTGTACCAGCTAGCATTACAGATTTTTAACCATACCCAGTTCCCTTAGCCTTTTTTTTTCTTTTTTTAAATAAAGTAGAATAACATAAAACAACTTTAATATTATTTATACCCAAATGACATATGAATCTTTGTCGTTATATCAGATTCAGTGGCCAGAAAGCCCAGAGGCAACTCCTGGACCCAGGCAGCTAGTTGCAATAGTAACAGCTGAGCTGTCACCAAGACACACAGAACATAGTAAACTCACCATCAAAGACCAGTCAGAAAGAACATGCAGTGGTCACATGCATTTATACATGTAACTGAGCCTGATGCAGTTTTGTGTGGCTCTGTGTCCATAAGAAAACAGATCTGTCCATACACACATACAAAATAGGTAAAACTTTTCTAACAGCAACACAAAAATTTCCCCAGGAAAACACTTTGTAACAAATTATATAGATTTTAAACCATGCCAGATGAGATGAGTTTACAGTATAATCTTAAGATATAGAGCATGTAAAAGAAATCATAAAAATATCATAAGAATAAAAGGTTTTTTTTTTTAAGAGTAAATTTTTCTTTTTCTTTTTTTTTAATTTTCACTTTTATTTATTTATTTGCCTTGGTGTTTGCCTGGAACTGGAACTACAGACAGTTGTTAGCTGATATGTGGATGCTGGGAATTGAACCTGGGTCCTCTGGAAGAGCAGACGGTGCTCTTAACCGCTGAGCCATCTCTCCAGCCCCAGAATAAAAGGTTTTTAAGAATGAAAAAGTAGAGCCTTAGAGGTAAGGGACTTTGGAAGTGTAGTAGAGCAAGTTTACTTATAAGGTATTTAGGGATCATTTGTTTGCAGCAGTAGCAGTTAACAATTTGGGAATATTTGCAAATCAAGTTTGCCAGTTTTGGCCATTGATTTGTATTGAGGACAAGCTGATAAAATCTGAGTCTGTAGAGGAAGAGAGAGAAGGTATCAAAGTAGAACACTGTGGAGGTGATCAGGCTGGCTGCAAGGCAAGACAAAACCAGGAAGGAGAAGAGAAGAGAAGTGTACACATGGGCCAGTAGGCCAAAAGGGCTAGAGCTGTGAATTTCCCAGGCTGCTGGGAGAGGGGCGAGAGCAAGAGATGTCCATGTCAGTACAGGAGCCATATGAGCATACATGTGGCCATGTAGATAGTAACAGGGCTGTAGTAGGATTCAAGTGTTATTGAGGGAGGCCTAGAGGTATAGCTTTGGGTGTCTCAGGACCCTAAATGGGGCATGGCCAGCCCCCATTAAAAACCCTAGTGCACACTAACCTTCCTTCCTTTTATGTACCTACACTCTTGGAGAGAGTGCTTAAAAACAGTTCTATGCTCCAAAGATGACCTTAAAGTTCAATTTATATCAATAAATATTTATATAGCCTCTTAATAAATATTAATACTTTATATAATCAGTTACAAATAAATAATTCTACAATATAGGGCAGAGAGAAATAGCAGATGAAGTATTGGACTGTCAAATTTATAGACAAATGATCTGTACATACTTTATTGAGGGTTAGATCAGTATGGATGGGATGTTAATGCAGCTTAGGGTGGGAGCAGACAAATAGAATAGGTCTGTTGCAGGTGGAGTGGGCAGGTAGGATCCCAGCATGGTCAGACCAAACTCCAGGAAAGCCTAGTGAGTCTTTGGCATGAATGAAAAGATAAATAGATGAAGTAGGTACCTTTTGGTGGGTGCTGTCAAGGTATGCCACTAAGAGAACATACGACACACAGCAGAGTTAGTGCAAGAGATTTACTCGGGGAGCAGGAGAGTAAGAGTGTGAAAGGCCATCTCGGAGTCAGGACTTGAGAGAGGCAGGGAGACAGACAAACAGAACAAGGAAGAGACAAGAGGATGTAGGGGTGGTGGTGCCAATGACTTGGTGACTCAGCTGGGGCATGTCCGTCCCTGAGTGAAAACGTGTCTGGAGCTGCCACAACCCTAGCCAATAAAACTTGGGCCACCAAGCACTGGCTACAGAGGGAGGCAGAGTATAGAGCTCAAAGGCCTTGGACATAAGGGAGTTTAAACTATTTGTTTTGGGTGTACAAATGGTGTGAGATAGCCTCAGTTTGAATAAATTTTATAGCAAACACTCTATGGGTGACTGAAGTTCAGGTTTAGACCTGGTGTTTCCTATTTCCAAGCCTGTGTTGGATACTAGGGTGAGGCATCCCGTGTGATAGCCTAGGGTCCAACAGTGGAGTTGGGGGTAGCCTTTGGAGGGCATTTCCCAACACAAGCTGCCACCGCCCTCACCCCCAACAGAACTGTCTCTGTTCTGGAAACAGTTTGGGCTTTCCATGGCATTACCATGGTTTGGCAGGGGATCCTGAGGGTCCTGGACCTGGAAAGAGGTATTTGGTAATTCTTTTTAAAATATTTATTTATTTATTTACTTACTTACTTACTTATTTATTATGCATATAGTGTACAGAAGAGGGTACCAGATCTCATTAAGATGGTTGTGAGCCACCATGTAGTTGTGGGAATTGAACTCAGGTCCTCTGGAAGAACAGTCAGTGCTTTTAACCTCTGAGCCAACTCTCCAGCACTGGTAATTCTTTAGGTGGTAGCTAGGAAATGGGTGACTTATCCAGGAATCAAAAGTTGATCACATCTGGCAGAAAGACAGATAAAGGGAGAGGACCACACCCCTGTCCCCCCTGCCAGTGTGGCCAGAGGACCCCGTCTGCTCTGTCAGGACCAAAATAATAGGTTGTTTTTTTTTTTTTTTTTTTTTTTTTTTGTCTCCCCATAATATTTTTCTCCATTTGCAAAGCAGCCCAGATCAAGCTGAATTGAAAAAGTGTAACAACAGGTTTATTTGAGCAAAGCAACTCCCAGGGAGGTTGAGGCTGTGGAAGCCTTGCACCCCAACTAAAGCAGGGAGAGTATATAGTTTGTAGGCCAGGGGTGATGATGTGCCCAATCAGTCGCTTGGAGAACCAGCCTGGGAGTTGCTTTGCTATCATAAAACTTATCATGGGGGGACAGAAAAACTGTTAGGTGGCACATGCCTTTAAAGAGTGTTCATATGCTTCAAGGACAGAGGCAGGTGGATCTCTGTGAGTTCCAGGCCAGCCTGGTTTACATAATGAATTCTAAGACCCTTAATGTATAATGTATACATTATATATACATATATACGTGTATATATATCTATATGTATATCTGTATAATGTATAAATGTATAGAGACCCTTCAGCCCCCCCACAAAAAAAAAGATGTTAAAGATGCTGTCTCTTCGATGTTTATTGTTGGCTTCTTTGTCAAACATCAGGTAGCTGTAAGACTGTGTCCTCAATTCTAGTTTATTAATAAGTCTGTTTTTATGGCAATACCATTGTGTTTTCATTACTATAGCTGTGTAGTCTAACTTGAAACCTGGGGTGGTAATGTCTCCTTTGGTGGTTTGAATGAGAATGCCCCTCTCCCCCATAATCTTACATTTGAATCCTTGGTCCATAGTTGGGGTTGTTGGAGGAGTGTCACTGACCGGCTTTGACTGCTGTGATTCCCAGTGCTCTCTGATTAGTAGCTGGGGATGAGGATGGGAGCTCTCAGCCCAGCCGTTCCTTCATTTTGTCATGGCCTCTGACTCTCAGTAAGCCAAATCAGATGTTTTCTTTTACTGAAAGTTGCTTTGGGCATGGTGTCTATCACAGCAATAGAAAAAGTAAGACACCTCTAGCAGATTCTTTGTTGTTGTTTGGTATTGTTTTGGTGATTCTGATTTTTTAAAAAGTGTTTTTCCATATGAAATTTGAGGTTTTTTTTAATCTCTGTAAAGAATTGCATTGGAATTTTGGTGGTGATCTCATTAAGTCAGTAGACTGCTTTTGGCCATTTTTACAGCAGTAACCCTGCCAGCCCACTTCTCTCTCTCTTTCCTTCTTCTCTTCTAAGTGTCTTAGAATTTTTATTGGACATGTTTTTCCTTCTTTGGTTAAATTTATTTCAAGATATTTTTGAGGCATTTGTGAATAGTCTTGATTTGTCATTTGTGTATATGAACACTACTGATTTTTTTGTACATTAATTTTGTATCTTGCTACTTTATCATATGTATTTATGATTCTGTAGACGTTTTCTGGTAGAGTCTTTAAATGTAGAATTGTATAATCTACAAATATATTTTGACTCCGTCCTTTCCCATTTGTCTCCCCCTTGTCTCCTTCCTTTGTCTTACTGCTACTATGTTGAGCAGGGGATGAGACTAATGCAGTCCTTGTCTTGTCCCTGCTTTAGTGGAAATGCTTCTGAGTTTTCTCCCTTTAAGATGATGTAGGCTGTGAGTTTCTTGTATGTTGTCTCATTACATTGAGATCTGTCCCCTGTATTCTGCTCTCTCCAGGAATGGATGTTGGATTTTGTCAAAGGCCTTTTTTTTTTTTTCTAATGAGAAGTTTATTAAGTAGTGAATTGTGCTTATTGATTTACATGTGTTGAATTATCCCTAGATCTTTGAGAAACCAGCTTGATCATGGTAGATAATCATAAGCCTCTTATTCAGAAATTTTGTATCTATTTTCATCAGAGATAGTGGCCTTCCTCTTTTTCTTCCTCCTCTTCTCCCTCCCTCCCTCCTCCTGTCTTTGGTTCTTTGGTTTTGTATTAAGGTAATACTTACTGTCTTTGTAGAAGGAATTTGGAATTTTCTCTTTTGCAGAATCATTTGAAGAGTATTGTTTTTAATCCCTTGAAAGTCTAGTAGGCCACCACACCCAGCTTGCCTTCTTAGATATATTTGGGTTTTGGAACAGAGAGAGTATTTTTCTTTTTCTTCATTTGACAATGCCTCACTATTCCAGGCTGATCTCAACTATTAGTTTTTTTTTCCCCCTCAGAACTTTGGGGACAAAATTTTTCTAGTTTCTGATAATGCTGTAGCAATGTCAAATATTTTTTGTTTTTGTATTTCAAGAGGGAGTTTCTCTGTAGCCTTGGCTGTCCTGGAACTCATTCTGTAGACCAGGGCTAGTCTTGAACGCACAGAGATCAGCCTGCCTCTGCCTTCTGAGTGCTAGGGTTAAAGGTGTTGCTATGAACAGCTGGCTTTTGAAAACATTTTATTGTGTATTTATTGCATATGTGTACATGTATGTACACATGCCATAGGGCATATGTGGAAATCAGAGAACACCATGTGGGAGTTGGTTCTTTCCACAATTTGAGTTCCTTGTATTGAACTCAGGTCATGCATCTAGGCAGCAAGTGCCTTTATCAGCTTCTCTCCAGGTATTTTTTTTTTTTTTAAATATTTATGGGCAGAGAAAGGTTTATAAGGCTGGAGGAGACCATTCCCTTTCTTTTCTTTTTTTTTTTTTTAAACTTTATTTATTTATTTATTTGCCTTGGTGTTTGCCTGGAACTGGAACTACAGACAGTTGTTAGCTGCCATATGGGTGCTGGGAATTGAACCCGGGTCCTCTGGAAGAGTAGATGATGCTCTTAACCGCTGAGCCATTTCTCTGGCCCCCTCTCCAGGTATTTTTTTTTTTTTAAATATTCTTTGGGTGGTCTATGTGTGATGCATGCCACAATGTCTGTGTAAGTCGGAGGACAATTTTATAGTCAACTCCCTCCTTCCTTAGACTTCAGGAACTGAACTCAGGAAGTTCCTATACTCATGTACATGTGGAGGGAGGGAGAAGACCCCTGTGTCTTCTGTCACTCTGGACCTAGCCCTTCCACACAGCATCTCTCACAGAACCTGGGGAGCTAGTGACCTGCACTCCCTAGCAAAAATCCTGTTAGCCTTCAGTGCTTGGGCTACAGGCTTATACTTGACTTTCTACTTAGGTACTTGAGATCTGAACTCAGATCTTTATTATTACTCAGAAAATGCTTACCCACTAAGCCATTTTTTTTCCTTTCTATTTCCTCTTCATATTTTTTTTTAAATATTTATTTATTTATTGTGTATACAGTTTACAGAAGAGGGTACCAGATCTCAGTATAGATGGTTGTGAGCCACCATGTGGTTTTGCTGGGAATTGAACTCAGGACCTTTGGAAGAACAGTCAGTGCTCTTAACCTCTGAGCCATCTCTCCAGCCCCCCTCTTCATATTTTTAACACCTTCTCATAAAGGGAGTCATCTTCCTGGGCCCTTCTTTATGCTTCATTATTTTTCCTACCTCTCAGGGTGCTCTTAACTTCCTATATTCTTTTTTTTTTTTTTATTTATTTATTTATTTATTATGCATACAGTTTTACAGAAGAGGGCACCAGACCTCATCATAGATGGTTGTGAGCCACCATGTGGTTTTGCTGGGAATTGAACTCAGGTCCTCTGGAAGAACAGTCAGTGCTCTTAACCTCTGAGCCATCTCTCCAGCCCCAACTTCCTATATTCTTAACCATGGCTTACCTGCCTCATGTCAGTGGTTCTTTTTTGTTGTTTTGTTTTTTTGAGACAGGCCTTGCCTGTCTTGGAACTAGCTCTATAGACCAGACTGGCCTCAAACTCACAGAGATCCTCCTGCCTCTCTGCCTCCTGAGTGGGCCACCACTGCCAGCAGACATGTCAGTGGTTCTTAATATAATGTAGGCTACAAGTGTCCAAGGACTTACCCTGAAGAATTATCTGTGTGTCTGTGCTGGAGCCCAAGCATAGCTGTGTTTTGTTTTTAGCTGGCTGTCTCCTTTACATTAACCTACTCTGATCACTGTGTCCTCACCTACAGACTGAGTCTGGCACATAGTAGTAGGTATTTCACTAAGTACTAGCAGAATGAATAATCAAATGAAGCATGTTCCGTAAGGATGATTAAAAGAGGCACAGACACTGTATTTTGTTTTCCTAAGATGATATTATATCGAGAAGGTATTCAGAGCTACAAAAGATTCAAAATACTATCAAATTCCCTATTTATCTTGTTGCTTGTTGTGAATTTGGATGTTAAATTGCATCTTGTTTCTGCTGAGACCGTGAGACTTAGTTTCTTGGCCACATGCAAAGAGACAGTAGGCTGGGACAGGACCACAGCCAAGTCTGTGTGTGTGTGTGTGTAGGGGGATGGAAGATAGAGGAGTGTGTGTGTGTGTGTGTGTGTGTGTGTGTGTAGGGGGATGGAAGATAGAGGAAGCCTCTAGGAAGCTTCATGCTATGAGACCCGAAGGGGGTGATCTGGCTTCAGTTTGGGCCAACAGCGAGGGAAGCAGATACACTCTAGGCAAGCTAGAAGTGAGCTAGCTCATAGCAGTGTGGGTGAGCTAGCCTCTCTCAGCTCAACAGCCTCTCAGCAACATTGGGAGAAAGTGATAGCGTGAGGTGGGCACGAAGGCTAAGGTCAGATATTTGGGGCTGTGTCACAGTTGAAGAGGGGTAGGCTCACAGTGCCTTCTCCAGGAGCAGGTCACAGCTAATGCTCTTGCCATGTCCCAGTGGGACAGACAATGGGGAACAAAACCAAGCTGCTTTTGATGGGCTTCAGCTTACTTGGCCAAACAGAACGTTTTGAAAAAAAATTTTTTTTGAGATAGAATCTTGTCTACGTAGCTCTAAACTCTCTGTGTGTTTAATCCCAGCATTCAGAATGCAGAGGCTGATGAATCTCTGAGTTTGAGGGCAGCCTGGTATACAGACCAAGTTCCGGGACAGCCAAATTTAGGCAGTGAAGGAAACCATGGAAAACAGAAAGCTGGTGAAGATGTAATTGAAAAGGGCACATAATCCAGCCCAACAAACAGCAGAACTTGGCAGCTTTGGCTATGTGGTTCTGGAGTTAAGGATAGAAGAAAAGGGCTATGGAATTTGCCTCCACGATTAAGGAAGGCCACTGAGGCCAGAGCTGTGTCAGTGGTGTCCCTGAATCTCCATTTCATTAAACTGTGAAGTTGAAGCCTGGATTGCCTTGGAGACCCCAAGATATTGGAGGTGCCAGAACCACGGGATATCTGCCGAGGAAAGCTGTTAACAAGGAAAAGAACCAGCCCAAGAGAGAGAAGTGTGTTGCAGTCAACAAAGCTGAAGGAACTTGGAAATCTGAAGAGTGTTTGACATTAGACTTGCAGATGCAGAGTTTAAGAGTGTGCCCAGCTGGTTCAGTATTTTCTCACTATGCTACCTTGTGTTTGGAATGGTAGTGTATATCCTGTGCCATTATATGTTCGAAGTATGTGATCTGCTTTTTAATTTGGATTTTACAGGAGATTACAGTTAAGAGGTTATATGAATCTCAGAAGAGACTTTGAAATATTGTGCAGACTGTTATAGACTATGAGGACTTTTGAAGTTGGATTGAATGCATTTCTGCATTCTGATATGGCTACAAGCCTTTGGGAGTCATGGAGTGGAATGTGGTGGTTTGAAAGAAAGTGGCCCCCAAAGGGAGTGGCACTATTAGGAGGTGTGGCCTTGTTGGAGGAAGTGTGTCACTGTGGGGGTGGCTTTGATGACTCCTATGCTTAAGCTACACCCAGTGAGGCAGATCACTTCCTGTTGCCTGCAAGTTAAGATGTAGAATTCTCAGCTCCTTCTCTAGCACTGTGTGTACCTGCATGCTTCGTCTTACCTCACCATGACAATGGACTGAAGCTCTGAACTGTAAACCACCCCACTAAATGTTTTCCTCACCGCAACAGAAGCCTTAACTACGCATGCATAATGATTATAAGCAACCCCTTTTCAAGGGCAGGGGCTTTATCATGAAGGATCATCAGACTTTTATTGTCACTCACAAGATGGACTTGAGCAACACTCTGAGTCCCTCAAGATCACACCCATCTGAGGGGGCCAGGACAGTTTTTAATTTTGTTTCTTCAGTTAGCAGACTTCAGCCAGGAAGGGCTGCCCTCTGACCTACACATGTGTACACACAAAAATAAAAAAAATGTTATTTGTGGGTATGTGTGCCATAATAGCCATGAGGAGGTCAGCTCAGGTGTTGATTCTCTCTTTCAAGATGTAGGTTCCAGAAATCAAACTCAGGTTATCAGACTTGGTGGCAAATGCTGGTACCAACCTGCCCCATCCCTCTCCTTCCTGGGCCAGGCGCCAAACTCTTGAACTTTTCACCTCTGCCTCTTGAGTGCTGGGATTGCTAATTTAAGCCACCATTTCCAGTTTAGACGAGTGTGGTGTGTGTACACTACAGACAATTGTGAACTGTACTCCTTGGGTACTGGTAACTGAACTAGAGTCCTCCAGAATTGGTATTCTGAATTGCTGAGCCACCCAGCCTCAAACCTTTTGTAATTACTTAATTTTCAGGTTATAATTGTTTTTCCTTTTCCTCTTATCAACCTGCCCCTCCAGGACAACTCTGTGGTAATATATATTTAATAAAAATAGTCTGGAGTATCAGAGAGTCTCACCAAGGCACCAGGAAGGTCAGGGAGTGGTGACCCACACCTATAATCCCAGCTTTAGGAATGTTTAAAGAGGAAGATAGCTGGGCATAGGGGAAGACGGGAGGTTTTTCAGCTTTTCCAGACACTAGCTTGGTGTTCTGAGGAGAGAGAAGCTGGGAATTGAGGATTTTGTGGAGATAGGCCTGAGGAGTTGCTGGGTGAAAAGTGGCTGTGGTTTTTCTCTTTCTCTTTGATATTCCAGCCTTTTTCCAATATCTGGCTCTGGGTTTTCAATAATAATACCAAATTCATACAACTCCTTTTCAAAATCAGTCTCTCTCTCTCTTTTTTAAATTAATTCTTCTTAATTTTTTTTCTTTTTAAGGCAGCTTCATAACTCTAAGTAGATACATGCTGTTTATGGGATTCTGGGAACTGATCCCAGGGCCTTGGCCATGTCAGGTAAGTGCTCCCCTAACTGAACCCCAATCATAACCCTTTGAACATTAAAAAAAAAATTCTTAATTATGTATATGTCTGTGTGTGGGTTTGTGCATATGAGTACAGGTGCCCGTGGAGGCCAGTCAAGCGTGTAGCATCCCCTTGCTGCTGGAGTCCATTAGAGGTGGTTGTGAGATGCTTGACACAGATGCTAGAAACTGAAATCAGGTCCTTTGCAAGAACACTGCACACTCTTAGATGTGAAGCAATAATGCCAACTCCTGAACATTCTATTTTTTAGACAGTATATTCTAATTCATGTGTGACCTTCTAGAATTAGAAAGCTGTACCAGTCTCTTTTCTATGCAACAAGGAACAAAAGACAAAACTGTAATGACAAATAGAGGTGGTTTTCAGGGTGGTGAGCACAGCAGAGGGGGTAGTTTTAAGCCTTGGGAAGACCTCCCAGGAAGGACCGCCCTTGCACATGTGCTACAGGTTTAAAGACGGTCACCAAGGAAGGATGGGGTCAGTTTCTGAGGAAGACTGTGGAAAAAGCAGTCTATCTACAGACCCACGTTTCTCCAACATGAGACCCTGGAAACTACCTGTGTCTCCTCCCACCCCCCAACTCTCAGGCAGTTTTAACACAATGATGTGAGCATCTAAGGTATAGGTGCACTGTGGGTACTTGGGAAATAACACTTTCTTCTTCACTCAAGGTAGTGCAACAGAAAATCAGTAGTAGGAGTAGGATTTGATTTAAACAGGTGTCTAAGGGGTAAAGAGACCCAGGAACCAGGGAACCAACTAATATATGCCAAGGCTTGTTCAGGAACTGCACCACAGATGCAGTGAGGAACAGGCCTAGGGAACATGAAAACCTGCCAGGGAACACAGGCCATGGGTTTGGTCAGCTGACCACGTGCTGTCATGAGAATAGGCCTCTCCAACGAGTAAAGACAACAGCCAGGCAGGTTTTGAAGTTATTTTTAGTTAAAGAAAAAACAGGCTTTCCAAGGGTGACAAAGTGAACTGAAGGTCAAAAGGAAGCTGGGTGTGGGCTTATAAGCTCCATTCCAAAGCCTGGGCATGAAAACCAAGCTTTCCTAAGAACCGACTGGATCACTAGAGACACTCCTTGTTGGGGTGGGTAGAGCTAACCTTGATCATTGGCAGGGTCTACTTGAGCTCTCAGGCAACCACCGTGTGCCCACTGACATGATTAACACTATTATTCTGGGGACATTAAATTAGAAATGACACAGGAAGCTGAGACTGGCTTATTCTGTTGGATTCTGAATCACAATCAGGAAATAGTCTTTATCTGAAAAAGAAAAGAAAATCAGAAAAACAAATCACTAAATATAAACCATGAGAAAGATAACAACAGCTCCTTAATCAGCACAGATACAAGCAGGAGGGAAGAAAGCTTTCACAAGAGCTTCAGGGGCAGGTTATTTTCCACAGCTGGGAACAGGAGATATCCTGTAAATTTCTTTATTGCCTCCTGCCAACTGGCTGCTAGAAAATGGAATCTTCACACGCAGGGCAGTGGACACTTGGAAGCATACTTTTTCATTATTAATAAGTAAGACTTGGGGGCTGGCAAGATAGCCTGATAAACTCACAAGGTGGGATGAAAACCAACTAACTCTAAGGGATTGGACTCTAACCTCTGCACTTGTGTGTGCATGCATGATGTGCACACATTTGTATAATTGAAATTTCAAAGATTGACAGATGTCTTAGTTTGATGGGTCTTACTTAACCTGTGGGTTGCATTTGAAGCATTTTCCAGTGATACAGTCTGGAATCTCCATAGAGATAATAGGCTTCATTTATCAAGAAAAGAGGCAAAGTGCTTCTCCTAAGGCAAAATCAGGTTTTGATCATGTTTTGGGTCAGTTTGTTTGTTTTGTGGCACTAAGGATGAAAGCTAGGGTCTTGTAAAAGTGCCCTGAGCTATACCCTCAGCCTCAAACCCAGTTATGGACTTTAAACACAGGTATTCTGTTCAACACAGCATGCTAGCTGAAGCAGTATGCAGCATGGTCTGAACCTATGGGCTCTTGCCATAAAAGCTTTCTTTTTTTTTTTTAAGATTTAAAAAATTTAAAAATCACACTTTTAAAAAAAGAATCACTCTAGGTAGGTGCTAGTAGTCTATCATCTTAATAAACCCATGACAATTGGCTGTTTCAAATGAGAAGAAGTAAGTGATTAACAATTTTGTAGCTAAGCAGTTTACACATATAATTAACAAGCTAATAGCAAAGCAACCAATAAAACTAGGCCATCAAGTTCTCAATCCTACACCACAGTAAGTGCCCTGTGGGCGTCAGCGTGTGACTGAGCGGTTACATCTTTACTGTGTGCTCTACAGTGTGCAGGCAGATGTCAGGAGAGTGGTTCGCCTTCCGCCATGTGGATTTTAAGACTCAGGCTTGGGTGCTCAGACTTGGCAGAAGAGTCTTCTTTACCTGGCTAAGCCATCTAGATGGCCAGCAATGTAATAGAAAAAGTTGTTTGCACTGCATTAGTGAGGTTATAGTAAGTCCAACCATGTCAAATAATAACTTGATTTGTTAAAAATATGAAGCAGTCTATTTATGTGAGTGAAAAAGGAGACTGGACCTCTTCCTTCACTCCAGTCTGTACACATTGCATGGTGAGACCACAAGCCCTGCTTCCAAGACTCAGCTAGGCCTGATCTGTGCTAGGGCTGCCCTGAGGCAATCCTCAGGCATTCTCGCCCTACTGCCTCTGAGGCCCTGTCAATGGCTCCAGTTCAGAGTTCTGGCCTCAAACCCCAGAATTTCTATATTGACCCCATAAGACTGGGTACACAAATCACTTATGCACTACTGATTTTCATCTGAAATGCCATGTCCCAGGGGCTGGCTCAGCAACTAGTTAAGAGTATGTACGGCTCTTGTGGAGACCTGCAATTAGTTTCTAGCACTCACATGGCAACTCATGTTGTTACACCAGTTCAAGGAGGGATCTGGTGCCCTCTTCTGATCTTGACTGGTACTGCATCCACAGTCATTTTCTCAGACACAGGAACATAAACACCATATTCCTAACATCCTTAACTCTACTCCTCTACTGGATCCAGTCTATCCCACAACAGTGGGATATCTGCAATGGGTGGAAATTAAATACATATGGGGGCCAGGCATGGAGGTATATGCACATGGGAGGCAGAGGCAAGTAGACCTGAATTCTAGGCTGGCTTGATCTACACAGTGAGTTCCAGAACAGCCTGGGGTATATAAAGAACCTTATCTCAAAACAACAAAAGCCACCTGTTTGATATATTTGTTAAACACTACTTAGAAGTGTCTGCCCTCGGGGCTGGAGAGAGGGCTCAGCGGTTAAGAGCACTGACTGCTCTTCCAGAGGTCTGGGATTCAATTCCCAGCATCCACATGGCAGCTCACAACTGTCCATAGTTCCAGTTCCCAGTTCCAGACAAACACCAAGGCAAATAAATAAAATTAAATAAAGTTCAAAACAAAACACAAATCCCTGCTCTCATAGAACTTACTGTGGAAAATAGAAAACAGTGGAAATGTAGCTAAGCAGCTGGTTACCCAGGCAATAAAGAATGATGGCATGTTCTAGCAGGACAGTGTAAGGGGCCCCAGGAAGGGAAATAGATGCAGCAGTGTGGTGGCTCCAAGACACAGCGTTTATGGCTAATATATCACACAACCTTCATTACTGTGTGAGACATACTGACCAGCAGCCAGGTCAGCTGCCAGCATGTGGACTCCTGCACCTCTCTGTACTGATGAGACTGTTGGAACAACTGAACCCGTGAACCCCAATGAGTGTCCACGGGCCCCAAGGACAAACTGGAGACCTGCATAATCAGGACTGACACTGTCTACTAAGTATTTGTCTCCATGGCATTATGTCATCTGTCCTTTACACAATTTCTAGGTGTGCCACTTGGCACCTCAAGTCTGCACTAATGACTACTAAATGGAAAGATGATGATTCCCAATACCAGTTTTAGGGACATGGAAATCTGTCTTCCACTGTCCCACAGCAGGAAGCTGGGGTAGACTTGGCTCTAACCTGATTTTAACATATTCTTCCTTATGTGTCCCAGAGGATCACTTCAGAGGATCACAACAGCACATGATATATATTTTTTCCTTCTAATTTTTCAGGACAGGGTTTCTCTGTGTAGCCCTGGCTGTCCTGGAACTCTATGTAGACCAGGCTGGCCTCAAACTTAAAAGATTTGCCTGCCCCTGCCTTCCAAGTGCTGGAATTAAAGGTATGCACCACCATTGCCCTGTACCCCAACTCACAATTATCTCACTTCCTTCCTCTGCTCATAGGATCAGAATCACATAGCTGAGTCTGGAGCCTAAGGCTCTTTTTAAGTTAGACCCAAGTCTCACTTCTCACACCTTCCTTCATAGACAAGCTATTCTATAATCTGAGGTACCACCATGTAAGAAGTCATGGATGTCCCAGCCATGGCTTGGCTGAAAGACGGGGAGGTAACACCAGAAAAGCAGTCCTGTAGAACACAGGACTTCACTGAAGTCTGTGAAGCAGAGCAGGAGGCAACCTCATGCCTCCCCTCAGCAGTTCCCATCCTTGTAGGTTCCCAAGTGTGAGCATCTCATTACACTGAGAATGATCCTAAGGCCTAAACACAGGCAAGCTTGTACTACCCAGACAGGCTTTTTACTGATGAGTCAAAATAGCAATCTGTTCCAATGCTGGTGGGGAGTTGGCTGTATGGGCTGGAGACGGGACTATAAATTCTTTTTCATATAGAAATAGCTTTTCCACTCCTCTGACTCATACTTTCCTGGCCCTTAAGATTTAGTTCCAGCATCCTGTTTCTGAGAAATCTTTGTTGACTGCCCAGGCAGACGTGATCAACCCTTCCATGTCCCTAATTCTTATGGAATTCTTACCAAGCTGAGAGTGATCAGTGTCAACAGTGGTGTCTTTCTTCCTCATGAAACTACAATTCCTCCGTGAGGCCTGCTAAAGACCTGCTGGTGGTTACCACTTAGGTACCGGCTAGGCAGTGAGGCAACTTTATCTTCTCATCTCCCAGGCCTACCTGAAGCTGTGGAGATGCCAATGTGCCACAATTTCCAAATAAGCCACAGGGAACTTGCTACAGGTTCTGAAACTAAACATGGAGGGAGGTACAAGAACCTTACCTGGTGCAACCATAATTTCATTTTTCTTGGATCGAATTCTAAGGAAGGTTAGGTCATTCTGGGGGTCAATTTCACGTACAGTGCCTCGTGCCTTCAAGATGAAGTTGTGCATGAGGTTGGCATACTGTGTAGTAGTAGGGTTGTCCATGGTGCTCTTGATGGGAATGCCTGTGGGAAGAATAAATGGGAACCAAGCAATTTAGGGGAGCCCCTTTGTTTAGTGTGTCATATCCCTAATCCTAGAATAATGAACTGGCAGTCAGCAACCAATGCCACTATTTATAGAAGGCTTGTTATATGATAGGCACACTGATGAACTTGTGTGCCAGTGCCAGACCCAGAGCCTCCTATGGGTGGTTACCCCATCTTCACAGGCTACCAAGCAACAGGAGAACCTGTAAGCACACAAATGATAAGGCTTTAAATCTGAGCCTAGTTCAACTCTATGACCCTTTCCTAGGGCTGCCCTGCCTAACTGGGTCCAAGCAATAGAAAGAGATCTGTTCTTCTGTAACACTTAGAGCTTGAACTCAGCTGTCACTGGAGAAGCAAAGGCAGGCACATCTCTGCTGGTTTAAGGCCAGCCAGGGATACACACAGTGAGACCTGTTTTAAAAAGAAGAGATTGAAAAGGAGGAAAGAAAAGAGGTCAGCTTATGCCAAGACATACAAGACAAGCCATTATTGTTCTTAGCTGGGCTGGCTCAGAACTCAGCTATAACTATGTATACATGAAGCTGCCTCCACACTCCAGTGAGTTTCTATGTAAACAGCACTGCTGTCTTTAAAACAGTCCACTAAGACACTGGAGGTATAGTCCAGTGGTAAAGAGAGTATGTGGTGTGTGTGAGACCTGGGTCCAGTACCTAGCACAACACAACAAAACATAGAAAGAGCCTGCAAAGTAAGACAGACCTTAGATTCAACATTCCTCTATTGCTGGATGCTTAGGCTAGGATTTTCCTGGTATAGCTGGCTAGCCAATGACCATCATTGTGTATCACGTCTCTTTGAAGACTGAACAATTAAATGGGTGTCCTACTGTCATCACTGGTGCCTACCATCATGGAGGTGAGGAATGGGGCTCAACCTCAGGGCCACATTGAGTCATTGGGTGCCTGTGAATTGGCTGTGACCTGTTAGAAGGCTCCATCCAAGAAAAGTTTGGAAGTGACTGGCTGACACTTAGGAAGATGTGGTATAAATGGCTCCTTACATCCAAGTGGCCAGAATGGGCCCAGGACCCTGTGAATCTGGCCAATAAGTGACCATCTTGGAGATTAGTCAAAGGCAAGCATTCAACTTTATTAGGGCACCAGGGACATGTGAAGCAGTTGAGTAGGAGAGGCCTTTGGGAGCAAAGTGAAGCCACAGAATGGGTTACAGTGGTCTTTTGCCTTTAAGGGACTGATGGTGGGGCCTCAGTGCTGCTGTTGTGTCCTAGATAGCAACAGTGTGCACACCTGAGCCCCATGGGGCCCTCTGTCTCCAGCTGTCCCTTTTTGAAGGTAGCTGTGTGTCTGGTACCCACTATAATCTGCCCTACTGTAGTGACCCTAAAGGAAGGACCCTCAAGTCTGATGGCATCCAGCACCACACAGTTTCCTTTAGAGTCGCTCGCTATAGTCCCAGACTATTTCTATTTACCCATCTCCCACTAGGCTCCCCTGGAGCAGGACCTAGTCTCATTTGCTTACAGGTATCTGTGGATATATGTTAAACATTGACTGATGTTGGTATTTGAATTGTTTACTTTCAGTGGTTCAGATAACAGAGTAAGTTTGGTTACATATCAAGTAGGCATATGTAAAGGTGTAGGCAGACCTACCCAACAGTGCCCTGCTCTTGGGAAAAATAAAGAGGTAAGGGGGCAGGCACAAAATTCAGAAGATTTTCTAACAAGGACAAGATTAAGTCTATATTGAAGGATGACAAGGACCTCACAGATGACATACACAAGCAACTCAGCCCAATCCTTTCCCTTCAGCAGAAGTAGATAGTTATTGGGGGAACACATTTCCTAGACATGATACAGTGAGGTGCTCTCAGCAACAATAAAAAAACCTGTCCAAGATCTTCAATGGGGCTGGTGAGTAGAGTATTTACCCAGAGTGTACAAGGCAATGAGTATGAGCCCCAGTACTTTACTAGATCCGACTGTCAAGTACACATCTGTACTAACCTAGGAGTGCTGGGAGCAAGAGAGAACAGATACTTTGTTGTCAGTGCAGAACCTGCACAATCCTACTAGGCACTTAAATGCTTTATCACTTAACTCCAGCCCCCACCCTTTTAAACCCAGGGTCTCATTCAGGCCGTCCTTAAAGTCACTATGTAGCTAAGGATGATTTTCTTGGGCCACTATCTCTCAAGTGCTGGGATTACAGGCTGGTGCCACCAAGCCGGGTACCTACTTGATCTCTCTCAATCTCAACTTCCTTGTTGGTAAAATGGATTTTAGTTGAATTCACCATGGCCGTCCTTGAGTCTGTCCTGATCTACTGCCAGATCTGGATAAGGACTTAGCTACTGCTCCTTTTTCTAAACTATTTATAGATATATTTATGTGTGCCAGTGTGTGTGTGCGTGTGTGCATGTATGTACAATGTACCTGTAGGCGCCTGTGGAGGTTACAAGAGGGGATCAGATCCCCCAGAACTGAGTTACAGGGTGGTTGTAAGCCACCACAGGTCCTCTGCAACAGCAGTAAGTACTCTTAACTACAGAGTCATCTCTCCAGCCCTAGAGTTTAGCTTTTTCAAGATGAGAATCTGAGGTGGTCTTGGAAGGAAGGCAACACTGGCAACAGAAGATACATAAGTAAGGTAAAAACACGGACTAAGGTCAGAGAATAGACTTTAGCCGTCTCAGCCAGCCATCTGCCCACACAGGGTCAGCCAGAAGCAGGGCGATGAGGCTCAACCGGAGCTCTCCCCACTGTCTTTGGATAGGCTCATGAACCTCTCTCTATGGCTGGCTCCTCAGTTCAGATACCCACAGCTTGTTAAAATGTGAGAATAAGTGACTGCTGAATGCTCAGCTCTAACCCTGGGCTTAGGGGACATCAGGAAAGGGTGGAAAGGATGGGTGAGCCAGTGATGGGAAGAATGCTAGTAAAATGCTGCCTTCTGGACAAGACATGGCCACTGCCACTCTGGTTACTTGCACATACTCCAGCCATTAAGATCAGTGAGCATTCTAGTAGGCAATGCTGATTAATTAGACCCAGTGGGTTGCAAAAGAAAAAAAAGTACATGAAAGAGAAGACAGCTGAGTGTTATTGGGGGGCTGGGGAGGAGAAGGACAAAGCTGTGCCATCAAGATACACTGAATACATAAAATTGTCAACAAATAAAAGACAGCTTAGCCAGGCACATGCCTTTCATCTCAGCACTCAGGAGGCAGAGGCAATTAGATTCTCTGTGAGTTCAAGGCCAGTATGGTCTACTGGTTCCACAACAACCAGGGCTACACAGTAAAACCTTGTCTCAAAAAAACAAAGCAAAACAAAAGTTTAAAGAGAAAAAAAAAAAAAAAAGAAAGAAAACCTAAAATGACAGAGTGATGATCTACCTACCTCTGGAATCCTATACTAGCACTTGGAAGGTGGAGGCAGCTTCCAGAGCAAGTTCAAAGCCAATGTGGGCTACAAGAAACCCTGTCTCAAAAAGCTGTGTGTGAACCCAACAAAGGAACCTGACTAGGTAAAGACTTTACATAAATAAGTGTCATGGGTCAGAAATGAGGGTGACAGCAGAGTGTAAAGTACCTTACACAGCTCAGCTGAGTGAATCTTTACAACCATGTATACATTACACAGGTTTATAGGATTAGTGAACTGCTGAGGCTATCCTTGCTGGTGGGTAGGGTAAGAAAACACAAAGGCCCTAAGCCTTTGCCCTTAGGGCCACTGGGACCACCATGGCCCCAGACCACTGTAATGTACTGAGTCTTTAGATTCAAATCCTGGCTCTGCACACTAGACAGAGGCTTTTCCAGAGAATCGAGGTTTGAGTCCCAGCATCTATCTTCTGTAACTGCAGTTCTAGGGGATCTGACACCCTCTTCTGGCCTCCTCATGCACTGCACAAGCATGGTGCATCCTTATATGCAGGTAAAACACCCACATTCAGAGGCAATAATCAATTAAATTTCTGAAGTCAAGTTATGTCCGTAAGTACAGACAACAGGGTTGCTTGAAGGAGTAAAGCACCTGCCCTCGAATTCAGTGTTAGCTCCCTTCACACACTGCTTGTGCAGGGAGAATCAGCATCTGGATCTTACTCCCCAAAAGACAGAGAGGAGCTCTGGGAACAGAGAAATCGAACCAGAGAATTACCCATAAAAACAAACAAACAAACAAACAAAACAGAATTAACACAGATAGATGCATAATATCCACCTAGTGAGCACGCAAGAGTAGCAACAACACAAAATAGATTCATCAACACTGTACTTATTAGCTGGCCATGGTGACTTAAGTTTGTAACCCTAGCAAAGACTCAGGTAGAAGGAATGCCATAAATTCTAGGCTACCCTCGGCTACACAATGAGTTCCAGGCTAGCTACACAATGAGTTCCAGGCTAGCCCAAACTACAAAGTAAGATTCTGTCTCAAAAATACTAAAATATTAAATTGTGCTGACACTAAATTTTTGCTTAAAGAGGCTGAAGGAGCAGTTCAGTGGTAAAGGGCTTAGTGGTATTAGGCCTGGGTTCAATAATTAGTGCTTTAAAGAAAAGGGTTTACCTTATATGAAATCTTCAAAACAGAACCTCAAGGTAAACATTTAAAAGAGCACCAACAGTCCAGTGTGATGGAAAACACCTTTTTTTTTTTTTTTTTTGGGGGGGGGCTACTGTTTTTTTCCTGAGACAGTTGTCCTGGAACTATGTAGACCAGGCTGGCCTCAAACTCAGAGATCCAACCAGCCACTGCCAGCCAAATGTTAGCATTAAAGACATATGGCATTATTTCTGACTCTGATGGAGGCAAAGGGATCTCTGTGAGTTTGAGGAAAGTGAAACTATCTCAAAAAACAAAGTCTTAGCAACTCTGATATCACATGAGAAGTAAGTCTGATTTTTCACAAGGGCTAAAAAAAAAAAGCATGAATTGACAGTTGTAACCTATCTGTGCAGTGGAACTGAGGAAAAAAATTCCTATTTACTGACTTAAGATTTCTAAGACAAGTGGTGCATGCCTACAACTCCAGCATGTTCCCATATGCTGGAAGCAGAAAGACTGTGAATTCCAGGACAACTAAGGTTACACTTAGGACCTTTGCTCAAAAAAAGGGGGAAAAATCCAAGAATAGTATCAGAATATTGGAATTGTTGAAAACAAAACAAAACAAAACAAAAATGAATCTGGGTTCATTATGGGACTGAGGAAGGGCCATTTGGGCTGTTTTCTGGAGGCCTGCCTGGGTGTAGGGCGTGGATTGAGGGCCTACCTTCTGTGTTCACCACGATGATTCCTTGTACCCCTTTCTGGCTCTGAAGTCTCTTGAGTGTTTCCTCCACCTCCGCCTGCCAGACAAAGAGACCAAGATTAGGTCTTTAGAGCCCTGCAGATGAATGACACATTCATCCAAGAAGCAAGCAACACCCAGGCACTGGTGATGGCCAGGCCAGGCCCATGTAGAATGCTCCTTAAGCCACCACTGGCACCTAGAGCTTCAGCCCCAGCCATGAGGAGCAATGCTTCTGGCCCTTTATCCAGGCAGGTATCCCCTCCCCCATTAGCTATGTGACAGCAGACTATAAACACCATTTCTGGAATACAGACACACCCAGGACTCACACATATGATACAGTACTCTGATGATTTGAAAAACAAAAACAAAACCCGAAACAGTAGTTTCTAACAAGAGGGAGGCACTTTATGTGTGGCTCAAACACCACAAATGAAAACACTGCAAAGGAGCAAAATGACCCCACAAACCTGGTGTCCTAATCTGTTGTCCTAGACAGGTCAACTTGGCATTAGGCACAGGGATGTGTTTTAGGAAGGGGCTTACTACTTCTGACTATCCAGAAACTGCTCAAGGTGGGATGTCCTTGCCCAGGGCACTTGTTCAGAGTCTTTCTCTGTCATACATGCTTCAAACTTGTCACTTCAAGATTTTACTTTTCCATCCATTTTCCATCTGCACAGTCACATCTCTTTTCTGTCCGTTTTTTGTTTTTGTTGAGACAGGGTCTCTATATAGCTTTGGCTTTCCTGGAACTCACTATGTATATCAGGCTACCCTTAAACTTGGGGATTGCCTCCCTATGTCTCCTGAGTACTGAGATTAAAGGTATGCAACACCACACCTGGCTTTCCCCCATCCCCTTAAAAGAAGAAAAAAAGGGGCTGGAGAGATGGCTCAGAGGTTAAGAGCACTGACTGTTCTTTTAGAGGTCCTGAGTTCAGTTACCAGCAACCACGTGGTGGCTCACAACGATCTATGATGACATCTGGTGCTCTCTTCTGGCATACAGGCATAGTGGAGGCAGAATGTTGTATACATAATAAATAAATCTTTAAAAAAAAAAAAAGAAGAAGAAAAAAGACCCCCCCCAAAAAAAAACCCAACCAAAACAAACAAAAACTTGGAAGGCTTCTCTGAAACCCAAGAGTCCTCCTGACCACCTGAATCATCACCTCTTCTATGAAGCCTGTAATCAATGATCTTGCCTACAACTCTTCAAGCCTTTGACTGTGCTTCTGATACAAGTATCAGGTACTGTGTCTGATTACTCAGTCTCTACAGTAGTTAGCAGAGTAGGACAGAGTAGGAGCCCATAAAGACACTTTCTCTTCCCATGGCTGGGAACCTGATCTTTTTTTTTTTTTTTTAACTTTCATTTGTTTATTTATTTAATTATTTGCCTGGAACTGGAACTACAGACAGTTGTGAGCTGCCATGTGGGTGCTGGGAATCGAACCCAGTTCCTCTGGAAGAGCAGACTGTGCTCTTAACCACTGAGCCATCTCTCCAGCCCCGTCGGAACCTGGTCTTAAAGGATGCTTTCTTTCAGGGTGCCTCCTCCAGAGGTTCAGAATCTAGCCAAGCTCTTCAAAGGCAGAGAGTCAAGCCTGGCATGTGAATCTCTGTGAGTTCAAGGCTAGCTTGGTCTAAATACTGTGTCTCAAAACCAAACCAAATCAAAAGCCTGCTTTAGGAGATGAGGGTACCATTCACAGGAAGAATGGTTCCCCGTTTCCTGGGGCAAAGGGCTAGGGCTGGGGACTCCCAAACAACTGAAGATAGCACAATGGTTTGTTTTTCTGGAAAGCGCAGACTGACAATCCAGTCACCACCAGCCACTTCCTGTAAGAACAGTGCCAGATGCTGCAGGGATGGGCAGAGGCTCCTACAAAGTGGCAAGCAGCCTGGTACCTCTAAAATCTAGAACCTTTGTAAAAGGGCAGGGCTGGCTCAGTGTGTTATGCATGTCTGAGATCCTGGTCATGTCAGACTCTCACTGACCTACATGCTGGATGCTGTTCTGGATGTGAGGGGGACACTATAGGTGAGCCCTAGTCAACTGACTGGAAATCCATCCTATGGGACCAACTCCAGAGAACAGAAGGAATGTGACAAGATGTCTGCTGCAGTGATAGCCTCAAAAGCAAAGACAGAAGAAAAATGCCCAATAATCAGGAAAAGGCAAAGAAAGACAGCAAACATCCACTGCAAGTGATGTTTCCCTTTATTTGAAAGAGACTAGGCCATGAAACCACCTCCAAAGTCTGAGATTGATATTCCATTAAAACAATAAAATACAAAAAGTGTTTTCCATGTGGCTACAACTTCCTAGAAACAAGATAGCTTGAGATTATGAAAATAAAGCCACACAGAACATGGAATTATAGATTAGGTTTGTTTTTTTTTTTTCCAAAACAGTCATTTTGGTTGGCCATTGTGGGTTACACATATAAACTCCAGCATTTGAAAGCCAGAGGCAGGAAAAAATGAGCAAACATCTAGTCAGCCAATTGTGGAGCTGTAGGCCTGTAGCCCCACAGCACTCAGGAAGTAAAGCATAAGAAGGAACAGGTTTAAGGCCAGTATTAGCTAGGTAGCAGACACAGGATCAGCTTGGGCTACATGATAAAGATTCTAACAAAACCATTACCTAAATATCTTTTTTAAAAATTCTACTGTATATTCCTGTTAATCACAAATTTATTTGGGGATGGAGAAGTATCTCAGCGGTTAAAAGCACTTGCTGCTCCTGCGGAGGACCTGGGTTCAGTTCCCAGCACCCGTATGGTAATTCACAACCTGTAACTCAAGTTCAGGAGATTCATCCTACTTTTCTGGCATCTTTGGGCACCAGGCACACATGAGATGCTCATTCACACAGGCAGGAAAACACGAATGTTAGCTCCATTGCTTCTGAGAGGTCTCTACTATGGTGGCTGTGGAGCTTGGCAGACACAATCTTTTTGTTTGACTTTCAAGACAGGGTTTTTCTGTGCAGCCCTGGTTGGCTGGAACCCCCTCTGTAGAGCTGGCCTTGAACGCTCAGAGATCCACCTGCTTCTGCCTCCCTTAAAGCAATACATCTTAAGAACAGGTAACAAGTTTACGAGGTGGCTTGAATTGAAATGGATCCATAGGCTTCTATGTGTGAATATAATCCAGTAAGTTTTTAAAACCAAGAAAAAAATTATAGATCACAGCATTATGACTTTGAGTTAAGAACCAGAAACAACTTAGCTTGCACTCCAGGAAAATAATTTGTCAAATTCTAGTACAATCATGGCTGGGCATGGTGGTGCACACATTTAATCCCAGCACTCAGGAGAGGCAGTAAATCTTTGTGAGTCCAAGGCTGGCATGGCCACTATAGCAAGTTCCTGAACAGCCAGTACTCCATACTGAGACCCTCTCTCCCTCCCTCTCCCTCTCTCTCCTTCTCTCTCTCTCTCTCTCTCTCTCTCTCTCTCTCTCTCTCTCTCTCTCTCACACACACACACACACACACTGTCTCTCTCCCAACTATTATGTAGTAAATAAAATAATTTATCATCAAGATGATATAACAATATGGTTAAATGCTTTTGGATATTAAACAAAAACCATAAATGAACATCTGGAAAAATACACATGTGGAAAAAAGAACAGCAAAAGGGTAAACAGCTACATGGTAGACTAAAACTGAACCAAAGGTGTGGATGATTTTATGTAACTGTCCTAAGGAGCAGTTCCCATCATTATACTATCCTGTAGAGATGATGGCAGGAGTGACAAAGACAAGGGCAGGTACCAGAGCACTGTCTGGAGGGCAAACTATAAACTAAATGTATATACAGACGCAGGGTACAATGCAGCCTTAAAATTGGAAAAGTGTGTCTTTGTGTGTGTTTACAATGAGATTCATTTAGTGCATAGATTCAGTGTATGGTTCTGGGGTTCAAATCCATAGCCTCTTGTAATGATAGGTTTTTTGGTTTTTGGTTTTATTTTGAGGCAGGGTTTCTCTGTATAACAGCTTTGGCTGTCCTGGAACTTGCTCTGTAGATTAAGCTTGCCTCAAACTCAGAGATCCATCCACCTGCCTCTGCTTCCTGAGTGCCAGGTTTAAAGGTGTGTGCCACCCGTTTTTTGTTTTTTTAAACACGGGGTCAGACTATGAAGGCCAGGCTGGCATTGAACTCAGAGATCTGTCTGCCTCTGTTTTGCATGTGCTGGTAGTAAAGATGTGAGCCACCAATGGTAGATAAGTGACCAGAGGAATAAATGAACGAAAATACATGATGTGTATACATATAACTATTACTTTGTAATTATGTCTATATGTGTTTGTAGGTTTGTATAAATGAATGTAGTAACCAGGCAGTCAGAAGAGGGTGCTAATTCCGGGAGCTGGAGTTGGAGGCACTTGTGACCTGCCTAATAGGGGCGTTGGAAACCTAATTCTGGTCCTCTGGAGAAATAGTATGTGCTCATGCACTGAGCCATGACTCCAGACCAGAATAAACATCTTCATATGTATCATAAAGTAAACCTCATGTTAAACATGCATAAATTGTTTCAATCTGTACAATAAACAGCTTTTCTATAAAAACACTACTGTTGCTGGGTATGATGACAGATATCCAAAATTCCAGCACATGACTAGCTTTTGCCATAAACAAAACAAACTTCATATGGAGTTTCTTCAATGCCCACCCTCTTTGAAGTAATTGGTGCTGCCAGAAGCAGACTTGTCTTACTATGGAGAACAGTCTAAGTTCTTAAAACATTTAAAATGCCATATTCTAGAGATCTTTGAAGTGTTTGAAGATTGTCTATCTAACTGAAATATATCTCTGTATAACCTTCACCCCAGGGGTAGATGAAGGATTGGAAGTTCAAGGTGATCCCTGGTTGAATGGCAAATTGAAGTAGCTTGGGCTATGAAAAGACACAAAGCATAAAAGCATAAAATATTCCTTCTGTCCCAACAAATCCAGAAGGAAGCATACGCAACTGTCAACAGTATTTAGCTTAGGAGACTAAGAAGGGGACCATGTGCATTTCCTACACATTACCACAGTGCTGCATGAGTTTATGTGAAATGCTCATATAACTATGTAACAATTTTATGAGTGCAAACAGTACAGTACTGATTATAGAAAGCTACTAAAGTATGAAAAAAGAGGGCACATACACACTTGTATAAATATACAAGAAACTGGCTAATGTGGGATGTCTTTCTGTATGCTGTGAATATGCTTTATTACCATTGGTTAATAAACTGTTATGGCCTATGGCAAGGCAGCTTAGAGGCAGGCAGGAAATCCATGCAGAGATGAAGAAGGAGTCAAGGAGACGCTGCAGGCTGCAGCCCAGAAAGCAATATGTAATGGGAGGCAGGTACAGTCACGGAGCCACATGGCAATACAGATTAATAGAAATGGGTCGAGTTAAGTTGTAAGAGTTAGATGGTAATGAGCCTGAGCCATAGGCTAAACAGTTTGTAATTAGTATAAAAGCCTCTGAGTGATTATTTGGAACTAAGTGGCTGCAGAACTGCAGTCTGGACCTTAGGGGTGGGCGGGGTCAGAAACTTTTGGCTACAATTGGCTGTTCTTGAAGGAGACTGAATTTGGGGTTAGGGATAGATGAGAGACGTATTTTCCACTTCGATCTTTTGCTATTTCTTAAAACTGTGAATATGCTATTAAAATTTTTAAATTATGCAATTTGTGTGCGCTAGAGTATACATGTATGTGACATGTGCACGTAGAAGCCTGCAGAAGCCAGGAGGTATCAGATGTTCTGGAAGTGGAGTTACAGACAGCTGTAAACCGGAACTAAGTCTGTCTTCTGCAACAGCAAATGCTTTGAATGGCTGAGCCCATCCTCCAGTCCCTCATTAAACTTTACAGTTAAGTGCTGTGAGAGAGAACATCACACAGATGTTCTGATGATGTGGAGGCATTCCTTGTAGTATGCTACAACAAATAAAAATACAATAAGCACTGTGCCTAAGTAGCTTCTAAGTCAGTGGTTCTCAACCTTTCTAAGGCTGCAACCCTTTAATACAATTTCTCATGCTGTGGTGATCACAACCATAAAATTATTTTCATTGCTACATAACTATAATTTTGCTACTGTTATGAACCATAATGTAAATAAATGTCTGACATTCAGGCTGATGTTCCACCCTTATGAAAGGGTCTTTTGACCTAAAGGGGGCTTGACCCACAAGTTGAGAAACAACATTCTAAGTGATGCCTTTCTGTTTTCTTTCTCAATTTTTTTTTTATATATATATATTTATAGCTTTCTGGGGGTTGAAGAGCTGACTCAGTACTTAAACGCCCTGAACACTTTTCCAAAAGACAGGGGTTTGAATTCTAGCACCCTTACGGTGGCTCACACCCATTGGTAAATCCAGTTCCAAAGGATCCGACCTCGCTTCTGGCCTCTGCCAGCACCAGACATGCCAATGATGCAGAGGCGTATGCATGCAGGCAAATCACTATTCACATACATAAATACTAAAAAGAAAAAAAGTTTCTATTAAAGTTTTTGTTTTGTGATACGGACTTCTGTTTATAGCCCAGGCTGGCCTTGAAGTACAAATCCTAGCCTTTCCAGTGCTGGGATTTCAGACATGCTCCATCATGCCAACTGTAAAAACGATTCTGAGGTTTGCTTTAACGCTGGGGAAGGCCTTTTAAATTCTGTACAACTCGTGAGGATTGAGAGCACTACCCTGAAAAGGTGGGCAGACGGCTTTGGAGTCCCCCAGGGTGGGTGCCGCGCGCGGGTTCCTAAACAGAAAACCAAACTGAGGCCACAGGAGTCAGTCCAGCTCGTAGAGTTCGATTCCCAGGCACGACTGGTTCTGGATCCCTAGTGTGAAGACGGAGCTAATGGCCGTACCCACTTCACAAAGCGGAGGAGGAAGGGCAAAGCACCTAAAGCGCCTACGCTGCAATCTACTGGACTCCAGGAAACTGCAGCCTGGCTGAGAGCCCCAGACGGCGGAGAATGCCGGGCTACCAGCTAACTAGAGGGTGGGCCTCCGGGGCGGCCCCTCACAGTCCGCCTTCCGGTCAATGGTCTGGGGCACCGGTCGCTCCTCCTCGGCCGGGACTAAGGCCCGCACTGCGGGTCCCGCGAGGCGACGCCCGGCGATGGACGAGCGACTCTGGCGGGATGGCCGCCGCGCGACCACGGCCCTGGGTGGACACTCACCATCTCGGACAGATCCCGCAGCTCCAGTCGCCGACGCTCACCGAGTTCCCCGCCTTTCTGAGCCTGCGCAGAGGGCTTCGTCGAGCCGGACAGCTCAGGCCGCCTATCAGGAGCCAGCCGGGGCGGGCTGACGTGAGCCAGCTGGGCAGGGATTCGACTAGAGCCGCTGTGCGGAAGAGGCGCAGCATCCCCACGTCTGTTTTCAGTCTTTAGCCAGCGTCCCTGGGCGGAGGCCGACTGCCTGCCGCTGGAACTCCCTTTGGCCCAGATTGAGACTGGGACAAGAGCACAAATGAGCAGCCCCAAGTTGGGCATTTCAGGAGCAAGCTCTGGGATGAACTTGGTCAGGACCTGGGGATCACGGACACCGCCGTACTCTGTTTCTCTTCTCATCTCTGCTACCTTTTTCTCGCTCCTAAACGGGGCCTATTTCCCCCAAGTCCTGCCTTGTTTTCTGCTCTTTAAGTTTACTCTTGCAGGTTACGAAAAGCATTCTAGCAGAAAACTTAGGTTAAAACACTGGCATGTAGTGAGCCTCGTGTCAGGCTCTGAACACTTCAGGATGACTTCTAATAAGGGCCAGAGGATGACTCAGTGGTTAAAAGCACTGACTGCTCTTCTAGAGGACCGGGGTTCAATTTCCAGCAACCACATGGCAGCTAAGGTAAAGCACCAAGGCAAATAAATACTAAAACCACCCCAAACAAAAGACAACAGTCACCAAAGTGAGGAGAGCTGTCCCTATTACTCATCTGACATGTGGCAGCATGCTCAGAGAGATGGAAAGCCTGACCCAACTGGAGCTGGCCCTGGGGTCATAAGAGCAGAAAGGCTGTTCCTGCCCCTCATCATCTTCATCCCTTGGGAGAGCAGCCTCTGTACCTCATCTGGGCAACACAGTAAAGCCGGCCCTGGTGGTGTGGGAACTCCGAGGGCCTGAAAACAGGAGAACTGGCCCCACTCCTGCTCACTGATGCAAGAATTAGAAGGGGCAGTGCTGGAGAGCTCACCCTGGTAGTGAGGACAGGAGAGCTGGTGCTTCTGACCAATCTAGTCCCAGAACCAGGGTTAGGACTTGACCTACATCCACCCCAACTTTGATCTGCAGGACATGTAGACCTCCTGCAGCAGATCTCCATGACACAGAGCAACAACAGGATCCAAGAGTTCCAGCGGGGGACTGAGACCAGCATCAATGGTGTAGCAGAAAACAGAGGCCTCAAAGCAGACCAATGACTCTGCAATGAACACTTCCACGTAGAGAATAAATGGACAAAGGGGTTTACTGTGTGATTCACTACAAGATTTTTAAATTTTGTTCTTTTTTTTCTTCTCTCAGTTTTTATTGGGTGAGAGGACAGGTGTGAATAGTCTCAAGATGCATGATGTGAAAGATAAATTGAGTAAATAAAGTTTTTTTTTTTCCATTTTTTAAAGCCTAGGTAATAACTCCATTATTCAAGCTAGATGCAATGCTCTGCAGGATCTCCCAATACAACAATTCACTCCTCTTGCCAAGGAGCTGGGTTCAATTACCAGCACCCACATGGCAACTCACAATCATCTACAGCTCCATTCCAAGGTATTCACACATGCGGAGGCCGGGTGTGGTAGTACACACCTTTAAGGGTGGCAGAGACAGAAATAAGTTCCAGGATAGCCAGGGCTTCACAGAGAAACCTTGTCTCAGGAAAAAAAAAAGTAAACAATGGTTATTTGAACATTAGGAGTTGCACCTCACCTCCAAATCTTCATTCTAAATAGGGGTAGAAATGCTATAGTGAATGGACCCCTAAAAATCCCACGAATTAGCTATCAGAAGGATCATCACCTTCATCCTACATATGAACCAGACAGGGATGCAGGATAGAACAGCTCTGTGATGAGGATTCATATATTTGATGGGACTGGAAATTTGATTAGACAGGATGGCTGAGTTGCCTCTGGGGAAGGGCTACAGTTTGTAACAGCAATGTAGTATTAAAAGGATTCTGGAATTAAAATAAAAAATCTTGGATCCCAATTTAAACTCCATTTAATTATTCAGATATTATTAATATTTTGAGCTATTTTCTTTAACCATTCCTCTCCTAGTATAGTCAGTCACGATACTATATATACATAGTGGGAACCACTGATAGTCTGGGATACTGTTGCTGCAGATACCAGGGAAGCCAAATAGAGCAGGTCTGAGTTAGAGATGAAAAGAAAGAATAGCATGGCTGTTTAGTGACCTACAGGCATGACCACAAATTTTCTAGGTTTCTGAAGTTCTGAACAAACCCTATTGCCTAAAGCCACTCCACAAGTGAGCACCAAAGGCTTTCTCTTTATCAGCCAAGTCCTAGGAGGGAACTGTAGTTTTTTGCCCATTTCCTGAAGTTTCCCTCTGTTGGTTCAGGTTTAAAGGAAGACACAGCCATCCTTTTTCTTCCCTCAAACGACTGTGTGTGTGTGTGTGTGGTATTGATTCATGTCAAGGGTGTGTGTGTGGAGGCTTAAACACAATTTGTGCAATTTGTTCTTTCTACCCTTCACATGAGCTCCAGGGACTGGCTCGGGTTTGTGTGGCAAATATCTTTACCCAATGAGCAATTTGCCAAACATATCCATGTTTTTCTAAACATTTTATTTGTATATCTGTGGGCTCCTGCATGCCACAGGGTAAGTCTGTGGCAGTCAGAGGAAAATTTTTGGGAGTGGTTTTCTCCTCAAACCCAGTGGGTCCCTGGGATTAGTCTCAGAACTGTAGGCTTGCTTGGCAGTGGGTTATTTCACCCCATCATCTCACTACTTGGATTTCTAATGAGGGATTCTTAGGTGAATGAGGCAGACTTGTGGAGAATGTTCAATCCTTTTCAGAAAAAATTTTAATTTATGAATGTTTAACTGCATGTATGTATATTTATTTATATGTGCACTATGCGCATGCCTGGTCTTATGGAAGCCTTAGATCTCTTGGAACTGGAGCTGCAGGTAACTGTGAGCTCCCCCTATGGCACTGGAATCTGGATTTTCAGCCTTTGGTAGAGTTGTAAGCATTTTCCTTTTTTTGTTGTTGTTTTGTTTTCCTTCCTGGAACTTACTCTGTAGACCAAGCTGGCCTTGAACTCAGAGATCTACCTGCCTCTGCCTGAGTGCCAAAGGCATGCACTGCCACCACCACAGGGGTGTAAGCACTTTTAACCACTGACAGAATCTCTTCAGCTGTTTGGTTTTTGTTTGTGAGGCTCAGCTGTCCAGGACCTCTGCCTCTCCAGTGCTGGAATTGAAGACATGTACCACCAGTCCAGGCATCACCTTGAGACTTTAATCATGCCCTTATCCCATCAGCCTCTCCTCCAACTGCCATGTTTAAACACAATGGTTTGAACTAGAGCCTTGTGTGTGGTCATGAGCATGACACTATCCACTGTAACTCAACAGTGGGTGTTTTGTCTCTTTTGAGACAGGGTCTCATGGAACCCCTCATGGGGCTTTTCTAGTCTGCTGGCTGTGCGGCTGGCCTGAGAGCTTCAGGAATCTACACCCATCTTTGCTCTCCAGAGCTGCACACTGCTGTCCAGGCTTCACATGGTACTGGAGAGCCAAGTTTGTGAGCAAGCCAGCTCCCTGGTCTCTCAGACAACTCACTTTCTGTCAAGGCAGAGGCAGTTCAGATGGAGGTTTTCCGAGGCCCTGCAGAGCCTCATCCAGCCGCACTTGAGTAGCAAATCTGCATTTTTCTGCATACTTCACAGCAGACAGGCTGTCAACCTGCCACTCTAAGGCTTTCCTACATGTGATATATACCATTTCTCTATCAAAACCAACAGGAAAGTATGCAAAACAAAGGACTCAAAAAAACTTTAATAATAAACAGTTTTACATCTTTTAAGGAAATCCAAGTGAGGCAACCTCCTGAATGACTTTATAAACCTGATTCTGTGATATGCATATTTACCTGAGCATTTAAAATCACAGTCTACGAAAGAGGAGGCGAGCACAGGGACAGACAGACAAGTGTGCCACTCCCTGGCTGACTTGATGAAATCACACACAGACACTTGAAAGTCTAAAAGAAAAACAGAAAGGGGTCGTGGCTGGAAATACCAAGGATACATACAGCACTGATGAACCTTAAAGAAATTTAGACCCCAGACCGAGGCAAAATTCCATAATTCACCCCAATAACATTTCAGGTAATTTCACCAGGTAAATAAAGTGACAAAAGAGCTTGACTGAAACAGTCACTTAGAGTGAGAGTGAGCTTGTAGGTACATGAGCAGATCCCTCAGTTATGAATCAGTATCTGAGTTTTAAATACTTATTTAAATAAATTCTAAATGTAAGCGCTTCTGCACCAAAGGTTACTACCAACTGCCCTGTCAGCTAAATCACTTTCTCTGATCAAATACCCTTCCCTCTTGACCCTACTGTGGAACCCACCAAAGAGCAGAAGAAAAGGCAAATGCTCATTTTACACTGTTTTTATTTCAATGTAACATGCAGTAAGAAAAAAACTTAACAGGATTGATTAGCATTTACAATGCTTACAGAGAAAAAGGTCATAAACGCAACTTAGTCCAGATTTAAGGGAAAGCACTAATTAAACACTAAATCCATTTCCAAATACTCACTTTGAATCAAACTGTGAGAGCATTTGGTAAGTATTTATGTCTGCTGTTTAGTTGCATTATTTTATATAATCTCTGATTTTTGGGATATCCAGCCCCCATTTTCCTAACACAGCAGGGAAGACATATACATGTGATCAATTAAATTAAAGGAAGAAGTGGAGTTTGGGAGACCCCAGGGCTGCAAAAATATATACAAGCATTTACCTTTTCCAGAACTAAACATTTCTTCCATAAAAATATTAAATAGCCAAGCCCTATAGAACTAGGGCCAGGACTACTTCAAATATAACTTCTGTATTTTAAAAAATATAGGGCAGAAAGCCTTTTGGGTGATATTTATACATTTTCACATAATATCTCTAGGTCCCTAAATGAATCATGAAGCATTATGCAGAATCAACAAAGCCTATTTTCTTACATTATCTCTTAATTTAATCTCATAAATCTCTAGTGGATATGGTAGATGACTACATTTTAGTATAAGAATTTGATCCACTGGGAGGTCTTTGTATATTCAAGCCCAGGCCTATGTAATGGAAGGGGAGTTGGCAGACATTCGCTCTGTAAGACAAAGCAATAGCATAGATATTTTTTTCAACCCTACCAACAAAATGGCAGAGAGTTCCCACTCTGGAAATGACTAGGGCTTCCAGAGATGACGTGTGTCTCCTGTGGTTTACAGGGTACAAAGAGGGCTGGGGAAAGCTGAGCTTTCCTTCACCGACTGTCTAGAGGAAGCAACCCTTTCTGAGTCACACGTGTCGTGTCTCTGCTGACAATGGCAGTGTTAAAGAGTACAGCTGCACAAGTTCAAAATGTTGTTTGGGATGAGAATAGGAAGAGCAGCTAGGGACATAGAAACATTGTCTTTCCTATGGAACAGGGGTTTGTCACTCTGTGAATTCTTGGCTTTATGCTACATGTTCGTGCTATGCTACTGACACATGTCAGAAAGTCCCGTGAGTCATAAGGCTGTTTGGGGGATTTGGCTAGAATAGGGACTCAACTGGCTGAGGCTTCATCTCACTGTCCATAAAGCTGCACCTGGCAGCAGCCATCCTGACAGTCTAAGCTAAGCCAAGGAAAGTCAAAGTGCATTCATCAGTTACTAAAGGAACAATCTAAAATACATAAGTCATGAAGAAAAAAGAAAAATCTAAGAAAACATTGCAGATCAGGACCATATAGAAGGTGGGAATGCCTGCTTCTATGTGTGCCTGAAGCGCTAAGTGTGAAGACAGCACAATGTGTTGCTGGACATTGCCCTTTTGCTGATATTGTCCTGATTTCAAACACTGCACCACTGACCAATATTAGAGTTAAAAATGGTTGCAACATGAATGCCTTAGCAACAATGAAGTGAACTGGGATGTTAGATTATGATGAAACCATAAAGGTTCAATTTCTGTTTAGGATTTAAAAATCAAAAATGATCATAGATGAATTCAGCTAAATTAATTTTGATCCTAGGTTAACTTCTAGAATATGAAGGAACCACAGTGCTGATATTGTTTGTAAAGGTTAGTATTTGCAAGGCAATAATAAAATAAGTATAAACTGAATGAAGAGAGGTATGAAGTCATATGTTGCTGGGGACCAAGTTTTCCCTGAATTCAAATAGACAAAACTACTTTGTAGAAAGGCGTGAGTTCTGCATCACTTTAGGAGTAACATCGGAATGACGAGCTGGTTCATGCTCCAGGAGTGAGGACAACAGTCAGGCCAGGCTGAGATGAGGGAGAGCACATCGGCAGCTGCTCACACACCAGCGCGGGGCTGAGCTTGCACTATAGGCGAGCACCTCCTAGCTAGAGGCTTTACCAGGAAGACCTTGTGTATTGCAGTTTTGGAGATGTCTCTGTGTGTCTGCAGAATCTTTACAACAGCCACCAAGAGACCTACTCCCAAGTGAGTTTTAGACACACACAGAAAACTGTGGTAAGAGAACAATCTAGTGGAATAAGACAAGGAGATTTCATCGCTGTGTTAAATCTCATGTTAGGTAAGTTTCCGACTACTGTTTGTAGATCTGCTTTCTGGAAATGTTGAGTAGAAATCCAGAATCACTGGAAGATTAAGTCTCAACAATAACATTAATCTACTTACACTCAGATCACTCTCTAGTCACAGTCCAGGCTTACAATAAGAGGTGGGACAGGCAGAGAGGGAAGGGACAGGCACTGGAGACGAGTCCCTGTCCTCTGCTGGCCTAAGGTCTCAACAGTTTACTCTTGTCCAAATCCTTCTGTTTCTTCAATGGCAAATAACAGCTTTTCCTTCAGTTGCTCATAGCTCTTGTAGGGTGGGAGGTCCAGGCGGTTAAAGCTGAAAGTAAAAATTGTTGGCTTGAGACAAGGAAGGATAAAGACAGATGCGCACAGTTCCCTGCAGCTACACTTTAAAGTTCTGACAATGTAGGCTTGAATCACAGCCTTTGAGAAACTGCTTTTTACATTTCCAAGACTCACTCAAGTGTCTTCTCTGGTAAACTGGGATAGCAACACCCACCCCTTGTGGTAGAGTTAGAACAGGCACACAGCACGGTGTCAGCGCTCAACAAACCCTCACAAGTGTTGGTTTTCTCATGCTACCACAACTACCCACTCAAACTTATGGTAAATGGCTGAAAAGAAATACTTTCGGCTTTTTAGGCAGTAAGAAGTTTTAGATGTATTATGTTAGAATAAGAAATAATGGGCCAGGTGTGGTGACACGCCTTTAATCCCAGCACTCAGGAGGCAGAGGCAGGTGGATCTCTGTGAGTTTTATGCTAGTCTGGTCTATATAGTGAGATCCTGCCTTAAAAACAATATAAACAAACAAGCAAAGAAAAAATGATTATCTAATACTTTGCTCCCTTTATATTTCTCTATTTATTCTCATCTGGGAATTTCTCCAGCTCAGCTTTGAGATTTTTAAGCAGCATTTTGTTTTGTTTGTGTTCCTAGAGGTGTGAGACAAAATAAATAATTCTACCCTTAAAAAAACCCCTATAAACAAGAAACTGTTTACGTTATTGTATTGCTTACCTGTATATCTATGAACTGAACGAGTACCTAGTACCCGTGGAAGCCACAGGAGTGAACCAGATCTCCAGATCTCCTGGATCTGACATACAGATAGTTATGAGCCATCATGTGGGTGTTGGGTATTAAACCAGGTCCTCTGCAAGAGCAGCCAGTGCATTGGGCCATCTCTCCAGGTTCACAAATAGTTGGGCATGATATTCTATATCTGTAATTCCAGCCTATTAGAAGCAGGATGACTAGGAATTCAAAGCTATCCTAGGCTTCATGAGACCTTGTCTCAAAAACCAAATCACATAAAAATATGTACAATTATTTTATTATGTCAATTAAAATTAATAATAGGGAGTTTGGGGATGTGACTCAACAAAGTATTAGCCTAACAGAAATGCAAGGTGCTAGGTTTGTTTCTTAATGCCACACACAACAAAGAGTTGGTTTAAAAAAAAAGGAAAAAAAATTGTGATATGTACTGTAACAATCATTTGAAGGAAAATAAACCAGTCACAGAAGGACCTGATTCCATACAGAGAACATATTTGAATTAGTCAAAAGTCCTAGAGACAAAAAGAATGTTGGTCAACAGCAGCTGGAGAGTGAAAGTGTGTATTTAATGCCACATATCAGCTGACAGATGACAGGGATGCCTACATAACCATGGGAACCTACTTAACAGCACTCAATCATACACACCCACAAACTGTTAAAATCCAAATGTGATTAACAGTAGACTGAATTCCAACATGAACTTTAGTTGAGGTTAAGACTGGTTGATTTTTAGTTTGGCACATTTGGAGAAATGAGGTTAAACTACTTTTTAAACCAGAAAACAAGGTCTGGAGATACAGCTCTGTTATTGAGGGCTGCTTGGTATGTGGGAGACACTGGCTGCATTCAATTCTCAGTACTACAAAAAGACAACCAAAAAACCCCCAATAACTCTGTTCACAATATTACTAGGTAAGAATTCTAATTTCAAACCTTTTTCCTGTTTCAGAGAAAGGGCACAAATATCCTAAATCTCACATTAAAACTATAAGAGGTAGGAAAGGCATGTATAGCAAAAGGGCACTTAAGGGATCATCCTGAATTGAAGGTAAGGCTCTAAAACAACGTTGGGGCTGGTTGCATTGCCCTGTAAACCTAGTAAGTATCAGGGATCAAGGTGGGTTAATTTGCCTGGTATGTTTGTAACCCCAGCATTTGGGAAGCAGAGGCAGGAAGGTCAGGTGTTCAAGGGCAACTTGGGATAGGAGATCACAGCGCAATAGAGGGGGAGTGGCACTGCTGAGATGGCTCAGTGGTTAAGAGCTCTTATTGCTGTTCCAGAGGACCCAGGGTTCAATTCCCAGCACCCACATCAGGTGGTTCACAACACCTGTAACTTACACATGGTACACATACACTCATGCTGCTACAAACACAAATAATCTTTTAAAAGGGGGAAAGGGGATTCATTTTGTGAGACATTATGAGGAAATTAGTTCATTTCTAGTAAGTAGCCATTTCTAGTAAGTAGTATCTAGTAAGATAAAAGCTTATTTCCTATATTTCTGATTTTGCTTACCAAGTATGGCTTCTGGGTAACCAATTTTCTTTTCCAACTTTCTCAATGCAGAACTTCTGTGGTCCATTACTCCCTAAAGCACAGGAAAAGCATAAAGAAATTGATTGAAAAGCTCTTAAATTATACATTCCAGTTCAGCAGCAGCATTGCCATTCAGAATCACAAATGCACAGGGCTGTTCCAAATCTCCTGTGTCAACAACTCCAGGGGCAGGAGCTTAGGTGCACATTTTAACAAGTTCTCAGGTGCTTCCAATAAAAGTAAAGAAATTTGAGGATCATTTTGTTAATGTCTACCAAGAAGAAAACCTACAGCTTTACTTTATTCCTTAGCTAGAATACCATGATTAATAATAGCTCACATAAGAACACATATTATCTAACTGTTAAAACTTTACAAATGTAAGCATCCAGTGAATTCAAGAGTAAGGCCTGTGCTCAAAGGTCCTGTACAGCTGCCCTTTAGACGCATACTCACCCTATATGACACTTGCCTCCTCCCTCCTGTTAGATACAGCTGTGGTGCTCATCAGCACCAAGCACTGCTTTGTTAACTAGGAAGCATTCATTGGTGGTCAAAGGACTGGAAGTGGGTGTGCTGGCTTTGTGAACCAGAATGTGAGGACACTAAACATTCTAAGTATATGGGACAGCCATGCACAGAGTTCCTGTATCCTACTGACTAAACCCAGAACAACAGAGACTGGAATTCTTTTGTATCTGTAACAGTGAATCAAGTTCACAAGTAGTTAACATACAAAATCCAGGAGGATAAGGAAACAAAAAAGGTTCTGAACAAGACTGTTAAAAATGTTCTGCACTAAAGAGGCATTCATTCACTCTCCATGCTTCCCTCCTCTTTATCTCAGCGTTTTGAACAGGCTTTCTTTGTGTAACAGCCCTGGCTGTCTTGGAATCCACTCTGTAGATCAGGCTGGTCTCAAACTCAGAGATCCACCTGCCCCTATCTCTTGAGTGTTGGGACTAAAGGCTCATTACAGTACTTTAACTACAGAGAAAAGCAGTCAATAGTTAGAATTAACATGTAATAAAGAAGATTCTGAAATACAGTAGAATCCCATGTGCCATATGTGTAAGGTAAAAAGGGCTAGTGAAACAACACTCTGGCCCAAGACAAAGAGCCAAAGAAACACACCATGTCCCTAGCCAACTCAGGGACTGAAATCCAACCAACTCCCACCCTGAAAATCTTTACCTTGGAAAGCTCCACCCCTAATAAACTCTCTATTAGCCCTATACCTGTTCAGATTAAGGCTGCCCTTTTTCTCCCCTGGCAGAGACAGCCACTCTCTTGGATTACTTCCTCCCAATAAATCTCAAGTGAGGTTTGTTGTAGCAATTTTCTTTAGCAGGGTCAAAGTGGAGCCCCAGCAGAAAGGAACTGTTAACCCTTTGACTCAGAAAACTCTCCCTTGCTGACATAGAGTTGTTATACTTAGGGAAAGCTGAAAGAGCTGTAACACTTCTCTGGGGGGTAGAGTGGAGCAGAGCTGTGAAAACCCAGCTGGAGCAGAGTTGCTACTCTTGCATTAGGAAAACATTTCCAGAGCAAGGACTGTAAACACTTTGCTGAGGAAACCAACTCTAGAGAAACAGAGCTCGAACACTTGTATTGGGATACCTTTCCCTTCCAAGCTATAACACAATATGACCATCATCAAGACTGCTTTCTCAAATTAGATAAAACAATAATTCACTGAACTATAAGCCTGAAGCCAGTAAGCTCAGGTGTATAATCTTGGGAAGTTCTGCAGGCAGAGTAGGAAGGAGGTCAAAGCCAGCCTCTCTCTCTTACAGTTGAGGCCAGCCCCAGTTACTGCTCAAGAAAAGAAGGAGAAAAAAACCTAATTGTAAAAGTAACATGCTTAAATTGTTTTTAGGTGGCCCATTGCTTTTACTCTTACCTGACACTGCCCCTTAATTATATAACTTCTATATAGAGACCTGCATCTACATTCCTATTTTTAAAAATTCTTTTATTTTTATATATTTTTAATAATTGATTTAACTTTATTTTATGTGCATTGGTGTGAAGGTATCAGATCCCTAGAACTGGAGTTACAGACAGTTGTGAGCTGCCATGTGGAGCAGGGAACTGAACCCTAGTCCTCTGTAAAAACAGCCAGTGCCTTAACCAAGAACCCATCTCTCAAGCATCTCTACACCCCCATTTTTAGTCATTTTTTAAAAATATTTTTAATGATTTGTTATTTTATGTGCACTGGTGTTTCGCCTGCATTTATGTCTGTGTGAGGATCTCAGGTCTCCTGGAACTAGAGTTACAGACAATGCTGAGCTGCCATGTGGGTGCTGGGGATGAACCACGGTCCTCTGGAAGAGAATCCAGTACCTCTCAACCACTGAGCCATCTCCCCAGCCCTTCCCACCTTTCAAGTGATAAAGTATTCTACTACTTAAAAATTTTGAAAACTTAGAAGTTTGACCTGTGGTATGATTTTATACAAGAAAAACACAATAATAATAATAATGTAAGTATGAGGTGTGTCTTTGTGTGAATGTAGCTGTATCCATAATAATGTATGTATGGTAGTGTGTGTGTGTGTGTGTGCACTTGCATGCTTGTGCACATGTGGAGGTCAGGACTCTGTAGAGTTGGTTCTCTCTCCTTCTATCCTGTGCAGGCTCCTGAGATTAAACTCAAACTGTAAAATTGTCAGGTTTGCATAGTGCCTTTATCTGCTGAGATATCTGAAGATGTGTGTGTGTGTTTATTTTAAATTCATTCACTTTATTTTATGTTTATGAGTGTGTGGTCATCACGTATGTCTGGGCCCCACCTGTCACTGGTGTCTGAAAAGGGCTTAAGAAGGCATTGGAGCCCTGAAACTGCACTTACAGACCGCTGTGAGCTGCTGCTACGTGGTGGCTAGGAATTAAACCCAAGTCCTCTGGAAGAGCAGCCAGTACTCTTAACCACTAAGCTATCTTTTTAGGCCAAGAAGGTATGTTTTGACACTAGTTTATTTACTCCTTTTAGGGATAAAATTCAAGATCTCAAGCATGCTTGGCAAAGGCTATATACCACCAGACTGACACCACACTTTTAAATAAGATCCGTTTTATTTTCCCCGAGTTGATCTTTTATAGTTTCTTTGGCAAGTGCATTATTCTCCTACTGCATTTAGCTTATTCCTTTTTCTTACTTTCTTTTTTCCCCCAAGACAAGGATTCTCTGTGTAACAGCCCTGGCTGTCCTGGAATTCATTCTGTAAACCAGGCTGGCCTTGAACTCACAGAGACCTGCCTGCCTCTGCCTTCTGAGTGCTGGTATTAATGGCGTGTGCCACCACACCAGACTCTTTTTTATTCTGAAGTTGGGTAGCTCAGGTGGGCTTAGTTCAGTTGCTAAGGCAATTAAGGAGGTGCGACTCCTGGTCCTTCTTCTTACATCTGCCGAGTTCTGTGAATGCAGGCATTTGCCAAAATATCCAGCTAGTTCTCATCTTTTCTATATACTTTGTGATTTTCCAGAGATTAGAGAGGATTTTCTTTCTTAAACTCAAAAATGTTCTTAAAAATAGGAACAAGTGGGGCTAAAAAGATGGCTTGGTGGTTTAGAGCACTGACTGCTCTTCCTGAGGACCTGGGTTCAATTCCCAGCAACCACATGGCAGCTCACATAACTATCTGAAACTCCAGTTCTGAGATCTGATGTTCTTACATAGGCATGCATGCATGCAGACAAAACACAGGCACATAAAAAGTTTAAAAAAGAAGCCCCCACCCCTAAAAGATAGGAGTAAGTATTTGTTTATTTAAATGTATCTTCTAACATAGCTCTTTATCAAACATACATATGGAGACAGGAGGCCAGGAATACAGGGTTATCCTTGGCTACATAGTGAATTTGAGGCCAGTCTAGGGTGCATGAGACCCTGTCTTAAAAAACAGAAAAAAAAAAAAAATTATTGAGTTAAGAACTAAAAAGTCATTTCTAAGTCCATAAAATGCAGGTCAACTGTGGATGGTTAAGAACAATTACATCTGTCTGATGTTTCTAATAAATTGCATATACAATCATCCAAGGGCAGAAAGATCAGGGAAGAACCCTTGATACACACCCATGAGGTCAGCAAATCCTCCCACTGGCAATCGGCAGGTTCCAGTTACAAACTGCAGAAGTCTCATCCTCTTCTCGTTATCAATTTCTTTAACAAACTGTCAATATCACATTCAAGGAGAAACATAAGTCATTTTATATACAACTCACTGAACAAGAAAGAAAAAACAATCAAGTCTTAAATGAACTTGAGGTGTCAGCGACACTAGACAATACATTGACTCAGGGCCCATCAGAGCCTCCACAGCCTCCTTTACTAGACCTCAGGGATCTCTAAAGGTTCTTGGCCTCAACTCCTTCCTCTCGAAGTACAAAGGTATGTTTTTCTAGGGCAGCCTTTCCTGTTCCCCTTCAGCTATTCTATATGGCTGGGATACCTCAGGGATGCTCTTGTCTCTGCCTCTTCAGATCTGGCATCAAAATATATGCTGCTGTGTCCAGTTCTCTGTGTGTGCTGTAGATTCACACTTGGACCACTTTATAAACTCAGCTATATCCCTAGCTCCCGTGTTAATTCTAACTGCACAACACAGCAGCACTAAGTACATCCTCACTATTACTTAACTATAGTTTCTATCTTGAGAATTTTTTTTCATCATTCTAAACAAAACTTACTCCCTACAACCCGTTACCTCAATCCCATGTTCTGCCTCCATAAATTTGTCCACTAAAATAAGTGAAATGATACATGTGTTTTTTGTATGTCTTTTCAATTATTTAAAAATTAACACATGCCTATAATATGTGCAGTTGGAAATAGAAGTTAGGAGGAAGATGGTTCAGAGCTCATTCTGTAGACCACGGCTGGCCTTGAACTTGCAGGGTCCTCCTTGAGGACTGAGATTACAGAAGTGTGCCAACAAGCCCAGCCTTAAAACTTGTTTTTTTTGTTTGTTTGTTTTGTTTTCTTTTACTGCTCCAGTCGATGGAAGGGGACTTTATTGGGTCGCAGGCTCATGGCCAGGTATGGCCCCAGCTTTATTTGACCTTCTTCGTGGGGCGCAGGTTGTTGGTATGGCCGCACTTCTTCTTGTGGCAGTTGACTGCACGAGGGTGCAGACGTGCGTAGCACTTTCGGCAGATCATCTTGTCACAGTTGTACTTCTGCGCAAGCTGACGAAGGGATGGCTCGATGATGCCACCACGCAGCCGAAGCACCAGGTGCAAGGTGGACTCTTTCTGGATGTTGTAGTCCGACAGGGTGCGGCCATCTTCTAGCTGCTTGCCAGCAAATATCAGCCTCTGCTGGTCAGGTGGGATGCCTTCCTTGTCTTGGATCTTGGCCTTGACATTCTCGATGGTGTCACTGGGCTCGACCTCAAGAGTGATGGTCTTGCCCGTCAGAGTCTTCACAAAGATCTGCATGTTGGCGTCCGCTCGGCCGCCTTGTTGAAGAGAAAGAGCTAAAACTTGTTTTTCCTCTTACTGTAGAGAACTGATTTCAGGGCTTATGTACACTAGGCAAGTGCTCTACGTCTAAGCTATGGCTCCTGTCTCTAATTATTTTTGAACAACCCTTCCCAAGCCTCAGTGTTTCTTCTAATTGAATTTGGAGCCTGGAACACGCTGGGTAAGGTATTTACCTTCAGCACTAAAATCATCTTTTTCCTGTTTCTGACACAGGCTGCTAAGGAGCCTAGGCTTCTTCTGAACTCATAAACTTTCTGTCTCAGCCTATAAGACGATGGTTCTCAACCTGTGGATCATAAATCCCTTTGGCAAGCCTTTATCTCCAAGAAATATTTACACTACAATTCATAACAGTAGCAAAATTACAGTTATGTAGTAACAATGAAAATAATTTTATGGAGTCACTACAAGATGAGGAATTGTATTAAAGGGTCACAGCATTAGGAAGGCTAAGAACCATGTGATTCTAAGTCTAAGACCTGTGATTACAGGCATAAAGTACCATGCCTAGCTCAAAGTCCACACTGCTTTAAAGTCTGACCCTGTATTATAGATCAAAAGTTTTATTCACTTTTAGGGCTAAATAATTTCATTAGAAGTACAAACCACATCTTGTTTGTTCATCCATTAATATGCAGATAGGTTAATTTTGCCTTTGGATGAGCTAGAAGAGTAAACCAGATCTACTAAATCTGCCATCTAAACATAAAATTTTTAATGAAGTAACAATGATCAAAGCCATACTTTATAGTTCCATAAGATTCCAAAAGTATGGCTGTCAAATGTAAATGAACGAATCTTTTTTTTTTAAGATTTATTTGTTATATATACAGTATACAGAAGAAGGTACCAGATGTCATCATAGATGATTATGAACCACCATGTGGTTGCTGAAAATTGAACTCAGGACATCTGGAAGAACAGTCAGTGCTCTCAAACTCTGAGCCATCTCTCTAGCCTGAATCTTTTTTTTTTTTAAACAATGTTTTAGACTTATTTTATGTGTAGGAGTGGTTTAACTGCATGCGTGTATGTGTGGCATATACATGGTTATGAATGGCTGTGGGCCGTCATGTGAGCATTAGGAAGCACCGCAGGCGTAACAAGTATTCTTTACCAATGAAATGAATAAATCTTATCTTCTGGAATTAGTTTACACCCTGGCAAAGGTACAAGGTATGTGTTACTCAGTAAGAATTTAGAGGATTCTGTTTAAATCATACTCATTTCTTATAAGTATTATTATAAAGTAGAGAATAGAACAAATGGCCTGCACATGTGTTCTTATTTTTGTAAATTCTAAAAAAATAAGTAAAATGTAGACTGTGTCGATCTAAAGAAATAAACTCAGAAACAAACCTGCCAAAACCACATGATCTGTTTGCTTGTTCTAGTGTAGTGACGATAAATGGCATGTCTCTGCCAGTCATTCAAATCAATCTCTTGCATTCCACACAAAAGGACCTATGGAAATAAAACAAGTTGTTACTTTAGACAAGCAACAATGTTTCATATAAGTTAGACTAACAGGAAGCAGAGCAAGTGAAGACACTGAGCAAGCCCCAGTCCTATGCACATGACTCAGGAAGGACAGCTCTCATATGTGGGGTTACATATGGAGGAAAACAGTTACCAGGCTGCACAAAAACCTTAACAAGACTTTAAGTAACAATCTAATGTTACTGATTTTATGTGTATGGATGCTTGTCTGCATGTGTGTCTGTGCTTGGTACCCAGATCTGGGAACTGAGCTCAGGTCCTGTGGAGGAATAGGCATGCACATAACCCTTAGCCACCTCTCCAGTTACAATACTTTTTTTTCTTTTTTTAAGTAATGTTCTTTTTTTGTTTCAGTATAAATTAAGGACGTTTCAAAACCTGCTAGTATAAAAAATATAAATACTAGTAGAAGGGTGAAAACATTGACTTTGAAATAGATACCTGAAGGCATTTACTACAGTGCTGGTATTTAAAAAAAAACTCATTACCTCTAATTCCTTGGCATCAAAATACTGTAAATATTGTTGGGGAAGGATTTCGTTAAAGCCCTCAAAGAAAGCTTGTGTCTGTTCTTCAACACCTCGAGACAGTCTCCACTCAGCTACCATCCTGGCAAGTAAGAATGGAAATTCTATCAGGAAGTTAAAAATGTAAACTTTATCCTAAAACCCTGAAATATTCATAAAAATTAGAGTAATATGAACACCTTTTATTTTAAAGAAAGTCTCACAATGTAGCCCAGGTTGGCCTCTTGTTAAAGGCAATGTTCCTGCCTCAGCTTCCTAAGGCTATGATAACAAGTATGCACCACCATGCCATGCTTGAAAATATTTTTTTTGAGGGAATTACTTTAAACTCTTCTTTACTAAAAAAATGTAGACTTCAATTCTTATCTACATCTCTCAACAGCTAATACTCACATAAAAATTTTATTTTGTTTCAGAATATTTTCTTTAAATTTTTTTTTAACAAGTAAACAAATGTGTGTATTTTAGGCATTTGAGTTCTTGACAATAACTAACCTACCAACAGAAGTGCATATGTGCACAAGACAGACCACAGACATGCGGAACATAAGCTTCAAAACAAAGTATCATTTTAAAGACTGTTCTCTGACCAAATTAGTATCAAGTTAAAAAAAAAAAAAATACACATACACACATACAAGGGCCCACTGAGCTTTGCTTGTTTTAGGCAGACTCTTGAGTAGCTCAGACTTGCCTAGAATTTGCTCTGTAGCCAAAAATGACCTTGAACTTTTTTTTTTCTCTGTGTAATAAGTGCTGGGACTGCAGGTGTCTGCCATGATGCTTGAAACAAATTAAACCTCTTAGAAAACAAAAAATAAGCTCATTCTCTGCTCCTTCTCCCCTCCCTCTCTCTCCTTCCTCCTCTCCCTCACCAGACCCCAATAAACTCAATATGGCTTCCTGGAAAATAAAAGAAAAAGAAAACAAAAAAGGAGCCTTTGATGGTGGTTCCCGCCTTTGATTCCAAGCGCTCAGAAAGCAGAGGCAGGCAGATCTCTAAGTTCTGTAGGTCAGCCTGGTCTACAGAGCTAGTTCCAGGATAACCAGGACTACACAAAGAAACCTTGTCTAGAAAAACAAAAAACCAAAACCAAAATACTGCTATGTAAAAGAAGATATCCAGGCCTGGAATGGTGGTACTGGCTTTTAATCCCAGCAGTAGGGAAGCAGCAGATAGATCTCTGTGAGTTACAGATAAGCCTAACCTGATAACAAGGTCCAGGTTAGCCATGACTGCATAGACTATCTCAAATAAAAAAATAAATAAATGATTCACCAGAACTTTATACTTTTAAAATCATATTTTTAGGCTGACACTAGAAATAACTGTTTACATAAAAGTGATTTTCATAAAAGCAAGTATTTTAAAAAATACCACCTCTTAGCTATTATTAGACAGTTATTAGCAAAAGGCTAAGCTCTGTCAAAGGAACATTGTCTCATTTTCTAAAAAAGATAGGTATTTACTTTTATTTGTGGGTATATTGTGTATGTCATATGTGTGAATGTCAGAGGACAGAAAAGTGTTGGTCCCTGGGAGCTGGAGTTCCAGAGAGCTGTGAGCAGCCTGATGTGGAAGCTGCCAACAAATTCAGGGTCCTCTGGAAGAGCAAGCAGCAAGTGCTCTTCACTGGAAGGGGTTGAGGGACTACCCCCTCCAGTACTCCACCTCCACCCCCTTTAGAGACACTGTATCTCTTACCTGATGTATTCTTCCTTGTTTTCTTCTGTCACAAGAATATTGCCACCATTGGGTTTCAAATCATGACTCTTAATTTCGCCTAGAATTTCTTTATCAACAGAGAAGTACATTTCCAAACCACATTCTTCAATATTGTTTTCTCTGCACAAATGAAATTGGTACTATTTGTTATATATACAACTCAATTATAATTCAAATTTTTAATTAAATCCAACTTCAAAATTTAAATAAGCCTTAAATTATGACATCAAATTCAAAGAAATAGAATATTATAATCACATTACCAAAGACCCTGAGTGTACTTCTATAAGATTTGTCATATTGAACATGACAAAGGTTCAATATCTCTGCTGTGGGATTATGTTCTGGTACGTTGTAAATATTTGTCCCTGCTACAGGTTTAATAAAAAGCTGATTGGCTGAAGGCAGACAGGAAGTGTGAGTGGGGCTACCAGACTAAGAAAACTCTGGGAACAAGAAGAGCAGAGCAGAGATGCCAGAGAGATGCCAAAGAGACATCACCAGAGATGGCAGCAGACACAGAGGAAAGAAGTTAAAATGCTGCTCTAAGAAAAGGTACCAAGCTGTATGGCTTAACAAGATAAGAATCATGGGTTAGTTTAAGAATTAAGAGTTAGCAAGTTATATGCCTGGGCCCTAGGTCAATCAGCATAAAATTAATGTAAGTGTCTGTATGTTTCTGTGGGACTGTGGGTCTGCAGGTCTGGACCACAGGCCAGAAACTGACAACTACACATCTCTATCATTTAAATTCAATAAAACAATGACGTGACTATAATGTGGAAGAGTCTACTAGCACCATAATGAAAGCAAAAGGCTACATTTTAATAAATGTAAAAAGAAACTTACTTAACCCAGATGAGAGAATTGTAAAATTCTGGATCAATAGATTCTAAATCCTTAAGTCCAACTGGTTTGTTCAAGATACGTTTATAGAATGGTAAAGAAAACCCAGTATCTATGAATTTCCCATGGAATAGAGCCTATATGGGAAGGAAGCAATATCATTTAAGGTAACTGTATGAAAGACATTAAACATCAAAACAGTAGATAAATTCTCCACTCAAAAATTGGCTGAGGCTGGGTGTGGTAGCACATGCCTTTAATAGCACTCCAAGGCATACACAGATCTCTACAAACTTGAGACCAACCTGGCCTACACAGTGATATTTAAGACAGCTAAGGCTATATGATGAGGCGCTGCCTCCACAGACACCAGGGATGCACATGGTGCTCAGACACATGTAGGCAAAACACCCAGACAGAAAAGAATAAATAAATAAAAAATCTGTCATGACAGACAGAAGTGGTGCATGTCTTTAATTCCAGCACTTCCAGGACAGCCAGGGATACACAGAAAAATCTTTTCAAAAACAAAGAAAGAAACAAACAAACAAACAAATCTGTTACATGATCTGTTATAACACAGTTTTGTGCTTGTACTTACCATGGCAATAAACCTGCCGATAAAGCGGAAGTATTTCAGATGGTCTGGATTGATGTAGGAAGCGGGGTTTATCTGCAGGCAATAGTTCTCCTTCCCTGCATATTCAAACAGGCAATACATTGGGTTCAACACTTCATGTGACAAAAGAAAGAACCATTCTCTGAAATCAAAAGAAAACTTAGGATGAAAAATCTTGTAGGAAACCGCGTCAACAAATCACAGAGCAGTGTTATGGACTTGTCGGGACCCTGCCTCCTCAACTGCAATGCTTTTCTAATTTCTTGTTAATTTTTCTTGGTTCTGTTAAAACTCACAATATGTTACACAAGATATTTATATGCTCTTAAGTTACAAATATCTAAGATATAATTGACTTTAAAGACCCTGACTTGATTGCCCATTAAAATTTTTCTAATCGTAATAGGCACCCCAACATTAAAGATGTTAAAATGTAAAAATTGTTACTTGATAAAGTTTTATACACAGAGAAGTTTAAAATTGACTACTGGCCCAGGTAATCAGAGCAGCTGAGTCACAACTACGATTCCACCCTCCGTTAGGTCTCACAATGTACTTAAGAGTCACGACACCAGATTTTCATCAGATATGCCAGATAGCTCATTTTCACAGAGAAAACACTTATTCCAGCCACCTGTTTATTAGAAAAATGCCCTGAGAAGTTTATTTTATTCTTGCTGTGAGAGGAGGGGGAGAGGAAAAGAAAGAGAGAGAGGGAGGACAAGAGACAGAGACAGACAGAGACAGAGAGACAGAGGAAGGGAGAGGAAGTAGGCACAAGCACGAAAATCCGGAAGTCGAAGTTGGTGCTCCTTCTACCTTTACATGGGTTCTGGGGACTGAGCTCTAGTTGACAGGTTTGTGTAAAAATCATCTCACCAGCTTCCCTGCAGTTCTAATTTAAGTGACTTGAAAACACAACCTAAGATTATGGTTACTAGGTAACATGAATGGGTCTATCTGGTCCAATATACTGCCATCAGCACGTACCCTAGACCTCTTGTCCTGTCTTTGGTGAGAATGCTGCAAACATTTTAATACCGTTGAATACTCTTCTGATTATGACAGTGATTTGGCTGTCTCCTGGATAATCTAAATGTTTCTCTGCATATTTATTACTTAGGTTTACTTCATGTATTTTCATTTTATAATCTATTAAGCTATAAAAAATTACTCAGGCTAGAGAGATGGCTCATTGGTTAAAAGCACAAACTGCTCTTCCAGAGGACTGGAATTCAGCTCCCAGCACCCACATCAGGCAGTTCACAATTGGCTTTAATTCTCACCCAAAGGATCTAATACTATCTTCCAAGCACTGAATTCATATGTATAATCACCCCTCATATATGCATACATACATAATTACAAATAAAATATTTTTTTAAAGTAACTAGTAAGATATACTCACCAGTTAGCACAAAGATTCATTTAAAAATCTTAGTAAGAGGGGTTGGGGATTTAGCTCAGTGGAAGAACATTTGCCTAACAAGAACAAGGTCCTGGGTTCAGTTCTCAGCCGCAGGGGGAAAAAAAAACCTTAGTAAGAGCCCTGGCTGCTCTTTAAGAGGATGTGGGTTCAGTAGTTCCCACCATCTACATTCTGGTTCATAACTATCTATAACTCCAGTTATAGGGAACCAACACCCTCTTCTGACCTCCAAGGTACTCATGCACCTAAAAAAATATAAAGAATTTTAAAAACAAGACAAAAAACCTAAAGTATTTCTACCCTTCATAATAATGCTAGAAACAGAAATATTGGTCAAAATAATAAAAATATTCAAGCTGTCTTTCCTTAAAATTCTTGCCCTTCCACATTGCTACTGCTTTATAATTTATTTTTATTTTATTTTATTTGAGAAAGGGTCTCATGTAGCCCAGACTGGCTTCAAATGTCCTCAGTAGCCCTGGCTAGACTTGAACTCCTAATCATCACTACTTCTACCTCTTAAGTGCTGGGATTAGTCATGTGTCACCACATGAAGCTTAAATTTTATTATCTATTTAGTTTTAAATATTTATTTTTCTTTTATTTGTCATTGTATGTATGCTCCATGTGAGTATGTACAGGTTATAGTACATAGTGTGTATGTGGAGGTTACATGACAGTTTTAGGGAGCTGGTTTCTCTCTTCCTCCTGTAGGTTTTGGGACCCATACTCAAGTTACACAGTTTGTGTGAAAAGCACCTTTTTCCAGACCCATCTTGTGGCCCTAGTTTAAAATTTTAAGCTGGTATAATATTGTCATGAAATACAAATAGCTATCTCTAGCACAAGGATATCTTCTAGAGTCTAAATGGATGTTCCAAAATGAATACAGCAAAACAACAACTTGAGCTCTTTTCTCATAGCACTCTCGATTCTCAGCACGAAGCTAATCCTAGGTAGGAACTGAGGCGCTGTCATCTTCTCAGGATTCTAGTGAGGAGAAAATGACCTGACACTATAGGACTAGGTAATCCATTGGACAGACAGAAGCTGGCTCGATGACACCAGTTACATCTGGCTACAACTTACGTGCCCAGGTAAATCTCTAAACGTCATCATCTGTAAAATCCTATCCCACAGGGTTATTATTCTGAAGACCATGTGAATGGTGTAGGTGCAATCAATTAGCAGTTCTTAGAAATAGACACTGAGTTAGTGTTTGTTGAAATTCTGTACTTGCTGCATAAGAAAGCTACAATAATTTTCTATATTTCTGGAAACATTATATTGAGAAAACAACACTTGTGAACAAAGTGTAATGATACCTTTGAAGGAAAGGACTAAGTTCTGAGTACTCATATATCACTACCTTGCTACACCTCCATAATCTAAACCTTCTTCTCCTGGGAAAATCACCCACAAACGTCTTCTCAGATCTTGCGGACTGAAGCTCATTATCTACAAAACAATAAAGTAAGACAACTGTGATTGCAATTGTGGAAACATCACTGTCACTTTCCGCTTATTCCATTATAGGAACTTAAATTCCATACAAAATACAATCTAGTTAACAATACACATATAGAAATACATTATAGTAAAGTTTCATATATTTGCTATATGCATCTATTTTGTATATTTTATATATGTTTACAGGAAACTGACGAAGTTGTTCTATCAATGTGTAGTGTACAGAGTAACTCTAGGCATGGTCAGGGATTAGGTGTTTTTCTCATCTTCTTCCAGTCAGGCAGGGAAGGGCAGTAGGGCTGGTTAGGTTTGGTTTTGTTTCACAGTCAAAAGATACACTTAATAACTAACCTACTAACAGTGGCTACAGACTCATTTATCTTTGGAAATACACACAGTGGGAGTCTATAATTATACAGAGAAACTATGTCTTTGCCTCCCACAATGTGTGTTTAACAGTGTCCTCTTCAGATATGAAGGGCAGCAGCATTACAGAGCTATAGTAGATTCGTCAATCTGCTTTCTCCCTTGGTAAAAATACTTAATTACTCACACTTAGGAAAAACTCATAGAGGCTTGAAGAGGGATAGAAAGTTTGATATAACGCTGTACTTTATCTCTTTATAAGAATAAACTGCTAAAACTAATATCCAAAGAGGATCAGTAAGTTTTCTCCATTCCCTATGAAAGAGACAAACAGCAACAACCAGGTGTGATAAAAGTTCAGTGGTTGTGACTGATGTGCATGTTTACTATAAACACCCTACAAGTGCCATAACTAAACACTTAGCTACACACTTGAGAGATATCACAAGGTTACAACTAGTTTGAACAATTTCCTTTAACAAATGCTAACGGGAAGGGGCTTTTTTCTCCTACACTTTCCACCATAAACAGTTGTACTATGCTAATAAAAAATACCACTTAAAGCTATTTTATCTAATACCTATGAAGAAAACTTTTAACTTAGGTTTTATTTTCATATCAGATTTATTACCTTTAAGCTACCATATTTTGTTTTACATTATAATTGCCCATTTATTTGGTGGATGTCAAATCTAAGGTGAGAGTTTTAAATGTTTTAGCACATTATCATGTCACTGCCAAAGCGTTTAAGTTGTTAGAGCACAAAGACAAAGGGTTTGTTTAATCACAGTTGCATCTTGTCACTACAGCTACTAGGGTGTTATTAAATCCCCCCAAAATGGTCTAATGACATTGACTACTCGGTGACAAAGGAGCAACGATGAGTATGAGGACGGGGAATAAGTAAAGGCTGGGCTAGGATGGCCATGGAGGCTTACATCAGGTCATGGGTATCAAGAGAATTCTCTAAGTGCCTCAGTGAATCACCAAGGCCCACTCTCTGTTCCTATGTAGCAGGATGCCAACTGGTTTTCTCTTTAATGTTAATAATTGAAGTTCCATGAGCAAAGAAACAAAATTCTTCCTGAAATGAAGCCAAGTAAAGCCAAAGGCTCTGACCTCTCTTCCCTCTGCATTCAGCCCAGTGTTTCTGAAACTACCTATCACAATATACTGTAGGTGTTTGAAAATCATCATTTCCAAATCTAGTAATAAGACAAAGACCAGCAAGATTTTTTAAAGAAAGTTCCATCCACAGGGTGTTTTAATTTTCTAATACAATCTAATACTTAATTTCAGTTGGCTTGATAGTGATGTCTACAGTATAAAATCAGTGAACTAACTCACTAATAGAAAATAAAAACTTTATTGACTACTCAAAATCCAAAGAACATCTTCTAGATAGAGCTGTTACCAATGGCTTATTTCATTCCTCTTTAAAATGCATTACTTCTAAGGGAAACATGCTTATCATAAAAATCCAAAGTAATACAAAAGTATAAAAACAAAATCTTTCCTCTTTTCCTTGCTCATTACATGTTCACTGGCTATTTCTAGACCTCGGTCTAATGACAGATGTTTCTACCTGTGTATCTACAGCAGATCACACACTTAGCAGCTTAGACACAGAACTTGAAACTCACTAATCATTTACATTGAAAAGCAGAAAACACTTCACAGGAGCACTTACACATTCCTAATTACGATGTACTAAAATAGTTGACAACAAAATTAAAATGAAAAATTCAAGAAAAGGGGCTGAGGAGATGGCTTGGGGACAAAGTGCTTCCTGTGCAAGCCTGGAGACCTGTGATCAAATTCCCAGCAACCCAAGTAGGAGCCTAGTATGACAGTGCATGCCTGTAACCCCAGCACCAGAGGGGCAAAGACAGACAGATCCTAAGGGTTTGCTGGCTAGCTGGTCTAGCCAAAATGTCAGCAGCAGGTTCAGTAAGTGACCCTGTCTTAAAATACAAGGTGGAGAGTGATGGAACAAGGCACCTGAAATACACCTCTGGCCTTCACACTTGCATGCGTAGGCAAGCATACACAAATGCGTGCACAAACTCTCAACTTAAGAAGTTCTAAACTACTGAGAGCTAATCATCAGTACAAGAAGGTAGTAGTTTCTTGAGTGAACGAGACAATACCTGTTGAAAAGAATCCTCAAACAATGTTTTCCTTGTCACTGTGATCTTTATATGCTGCGGCATGGCCAGTTGCTGAAATTTAAGAATGATTTAAGACAACTCTCATTAAAATGGCCTAGCAAAAACCAAGAAGAAAAGTTTTTTTTTTTTTAAACTTACTTTTATCTTTACAAATCAATTCTTTCTGATATGAGTAAGAAAATCAGATCTTGCTTGAAAAGTTAAGGATTCAAGGAAGTCTTAAATTAACTCAGGATTGTTTCCCAGTTAATTATAAAAAAGTATTTAACATCATACTTTGATAAATGTATTCATTTTATTTAAAGTCCATACAGAAAATCATTTTAGACATCAGAAAGAGAAACATTGAATACATGTTTGTATGTATACGATCACATGTGTATTTATCAAAGTCATTTCTATCAAACAAACATGGAGTTATGCATGAGGCAAGCACCTATAATTACAGCATTCAGGAGGCCGAGGCAAGAGGAGTTTGAATTCAAAGCCAACCTGGGCTATTTAGACTGTCCTGCCGCAAACACACACACACACACACACACACACACACACACACACACACACACACACACACCCTAATAGACAGGAAAGTGGCCAATTGTAATCTGTTTATCAAAAATATTTTGTTTCAAGATTTATGCAACTTGAAAACAATAGGTAATGGAGAAAAAAGTCATAATATCTTCCTATTCAAATGATTTCTAGCTTAATCTTTTGGGCAACAGAAGATACAATTATCTAACTGACAAATATATCCATTGTCCAAAAAATAGATGACTCTAATGCTTCACACTTTTCTTATTAATACATGTCTGAACTGCTGAGTAACATATGCAATGTAACAAAGGAAAGAGATACAGAGACACAAAGCCAGCACTAACCTGACACCAGAACCGGAAATATTGAACCTTTGCCTTGAAGTCCCGAACATAAGCTATCTGGGGGCCATTGTCTCTGAAGAACAAAGATTAACAGAATATATGCAACTGCTTATAAAAGAAATGCTACAGGAAAGCAAATACACCCCCACTCCCCCATCCCTGTTGCCTCCCAGTACTCAGCAGACAAATAAAATAACACCCAGCAAAGAACATTCCTAATAAAACTTTTTTTCTTTTTTCTTTTGAATGTTTCTTAAATATTATTTTAAGTAAAATCTTGGTGGAACCATTGCTAGAGGATTTTTTTTTAATGTGCAGGTGAATTTAATGCGGCTGGACAAAAGAGCTCCTACAGGAAAATGCCACCGTTACAACAACTACTCTATCCTTTTTCCTTAATTGAGGAGACTCAAGCAGATGCTACCTAGGACAGACAGTTCCTGGTAGGTTTGTGAGACTTTAGAGCTATCTACTGAGCTTTAACTACAACTGCTGTAGGGCTTTCAAGAAGTCAATTTTTTTTTTTTAAACTTTATTTATTTATTTATTTGCCTTGGTGTTTGCCTGGAACTGGAACTACAGACAGTTGTTAGCTGCCATGTGGGTGCTGGGAATTGAACCCGGGTCCTCTGGAAGAACAGACAGTGCTCTTAACCGCTGAGCCATCTCTCCAGCCCCAGAAGTCAATTTTTAAAAGAGAAAAGATAGCGGTTAAGTTTTGCTGCTCCCCATCCCGGTGTGGACTTTCTCCAAATGACAAGCATAGTAAGGCTGGAAACCATGCTCCAGGGCTATAGAACAGGAAGAACACCACATCACTGGAAGCCTGTTTGGCTGTTTCAGTGTAGCATTACATCTGATTTTGTATCCTGCAATCCTGGAAAATTTACTAGCTCTAGTAGTTTTCTCTATTTTCCTTTCAATTTTGACTACATGATTCTTATGAAAGACAGACAACTTTCCTTCTTCCTTCCTCCCCTCTAACTTGTCTCTTCTACACGTGATTGTGAATATGATGCTGGGTGGCAGCAACGGTGATAAACATCCTTGCTCTTACAGAGTAATTATCTCATCATTAAGATGATGTTGGCTGAGGCTTTTGTCTATATTTTTGTAGGTATGAATATTTCCAGGCTGGAGAGATGGCTCAGCGGTTAAGAGCACTGACTGTTCTTTTGGAGGACCTGAGTTCAATTCTCAGCAACCACATGGCAGCTAACAACTGTCTGTAATTCCAAGATCTGACATCCTTACACAGTTATACATGCAGGCAAAACACCAATTCACATAAAATAATTACAATAAATAAGGGGGCTGGAGAGGTGGCTCAGAGGTTAAGAGCACTGACTGTTCTTTCAGAGGTTCTGAGTTTAGTTCCCAGCAACCACATGGTGGCTCACAACCATCTGTAATGAGACTCTGTGATCTCTTCTGGCCTTAAAGCATACATAATATATTTAAAAAAAAAAAAAAAAAAAAATTTCCAAGGCAGGCAAAGTGGATCATAAATTGCTTTGTATTTTATCAAAAGCCTTTACTAAATGATCATGATTTATTTTAAAAGATTCATTTAAAAAAGAGCATTGGCCTATATGTGTGTCTGTGAGAATGTGACTGCCTGATGCCCAATGAGGCCAGAGAGGGCACTGGATACCTTGGAATTGATTTACAGATTGTTGTTAGTAAACTGAGTGGGATCTTCTTGTATTTTTGTTTTGTTTTGAGACAAGATCTCATACAGCCCGGACAGGTCTCAAGATTCTGATCCTCCTGTCTCCATTCCCAAATGCTGGCATTATAGGCACATGCCACCATGCCTGGCTGTATGTGTTACTGAAGACTGAACTTAGGGCTTCATGCATGCAGACAATAGACTCAATCAATCCACTTCCAATAAAAGAAAAAAGAAAAAACAATTCCATCTACTTGTTTATTTGCCACTGTACTATATCCCAACTCTACTTCTTTTTAACACTTTTATCCTTTTATTAGTTACTTGTTTATTTTGTGTGTATATCTGTCTATGTGTGCAGTCATGTTCATATCATGGTGCTTCAGAGTCAGAGGACAACCTAGTCTCCCCCACACACAGTGCTTTGGTTTCAATTGTAATTTTAAAATGTATTTCTACTACTAACAAAAATTTCAGCCAAGTGTGACAACACACACCTTTGTTCATTCAACAAAGGAAGATACTTCTGTAAATTCAAGGTCAACCCTGGTCTACACTGTCAGATTTACAAAGTGAGACTGCCTCAGAAGAAAAAAAAATTAACAAAATAAAACAACAGCAAAAAACTAGTTTCATATAAAATAGACATATTATGCTGGCTAAACATCACACACTTTGTGCTTCCTGATTGCATCATTTGTCCAGTGCTTTATTAAATCTTGTGTTTTGTTCATCATGATTTTAGGAATAATATGCTGACTGCATATGGCATAGTCTAGGCATGTAGCCAGTTTAATCCATCTAGGCTTCTGAAAGCATATTCTTCAATGCTCACAATGATGCATTTCTCATAATGTATCAAGTGATTCCTGCCAGTGTATAAAAAATTTCTAAGCTTAGCATGGTGACATAACTGTTTAATACCAGTAGAAGCAGAGCCAGGTGATCTCTATGAGTTCAAGGCCAGCCTGGTCTACAGAGTGAGTTCTAGATCAGCCAGAGCTACAAGGTGAGGATCTGTTCCCCACCCTACCCCCCCACAAACAACAATAAGATTCAGTATGCAGAGAAAGACCTATGGGCAAGCCATCTCAAGTACACCTCTAGTCTTTGCTTACTGAAATCTGTCAAAATCCAAGAAATTAGTTATGCTTTTAATAACATTAAGAAAACTTACAGGGCAGATTTTCCTGTACGTGGATCTATATAAGTGGTTGTTCTTTTATTGTGGTCCACAAAATATGGAATTCCATCCACCGTGAATCTCATTTCCCAGCCTTCAGGTAAGGGCTTTTCATTTAACTGACTATAAAATACAGAGGAAAATGAAAAAAAAAAAAAAAAAGATATCAAAGACTTGATTCTTTGCCAAAACAGAAACTAAAAATACCTGTAAACAGAATAAAATCTTTCAGAAAAACTACATGGTCCTGTATTTTTAGATAATATATCTCTCTACCTAGCCATTCTATAAATAAATTAAAGTCATCAACAACAACATTAAAGATGAATCACCATCATATTATCAGCCTGTATTCTCTCATTTACATAATAACTCCCTCGGATAGCCATGGAATCCAATTCTGCCTTTGAAGTCTTTTTATTCATCCCTTATCTTTGAGTCTCACCATTACTCTGCTCTTCGTTTACACTTTCCAGAAAGCTACCTACATGGGTCTGCTGCTTCTAATCTCACTAGGGCCTACATAATGATACTGTTGACAGAGCATCTCCCTAAAACAGATCTCTCATCAATTCAGTTTCTCTCTTAGACTTTCTCTAGGAACCCTGAGATTTCACTGCAAATAGCCAGTAATCATTTTCCCAAACAAGTTACATCTGTCACAGTTCTGAATGACATCTTCCTCCACTGACAAATCTGTTTTCCCTATTAAGACAACTTGAAAGTTCTTTATGAAATATCCCCATCTTCTTCTCTAACATATATTTTTATGCCCTGAAAACTCTGGCCTGACTTTTTTAAACTTCAGGCTTTTTAATCCATAAAATACAGGCAACAGCCAAATGTGGTGGCTTATGACTTTAATCTCAGTACCCAGGGGGGCAGGGGCAGAGGTAGGCCGATCTCTGAGTTGGAGGCCAGCCTAGTGTACAGATGCACTGGGAGAATTTGAGGAAGGAGGAGAATGTGGATAAGATCAAAATGCATTATATACATATAAAATTCTCAAAAGATAACATTAACAGTTATTACTCTTTCTACTACTATAAATTCATCACTCTATCCACATCTCCCCAAGTGCTTCCTAGGAACTGCTGCCATGGTGTCATCCCTCAGGTTGTATATTAGCAAAACTTTCCACTCTGCAGCTATTACATGAGTTTTAGAACCTAAACTACATTATAAATCAATAGTGACCTATATAAGTGACCTGTTATGACACCCAAATAATCAATGCATTAGCATAAATATTAAAATGGATACTAGTAAACCTATAAATTTACTGTCCTTTTTAGACCTAAAGGCAACTAGGCTTTTCAGTTGGTTGGGTAAAGTAAATGCAACTTTTATCCACATATACCAGTTCATTTCTTTTTCTCTTTCTGTTCTTTAGAGATAGGGTCTCATATATTATCTGGACTTAACTCACTGTGTAGCCTAGGATAACCCTAAACTTCTGACCTGCCTGCCTCTACTTCTTAAGCACTGGAATTATAATCATGTGCCACCCGTGGGGTTCTTAGGGATCAAAACTAGGGTTTCATGCACACCGAACAATAGTATACCAGCCAAGCTACATCCTCACCCCTACCCCTGGTTTTATAGCTTCAAGTTTCTCATCTAATGGGCTTGGTATGAGGGAACACTGGAAATCCTCAAGTTTATATCACAAAGGAAGAAAACAGAGATCTGGAGACATTAAAATTCATGCTTATAGAGAAACACTATTAATTTGGACTGTTGTTTGTGAGAAGGACAAAGTGCTATATTCAGAAGAACACTGTCATAAATTTTATTTTACAAACTATCAAAATGTTAAGAATATTTAGTCTTATTCAGGTAATTCAATACAAATATCAAGGAAGGCTAACCAAAAATGTAAAAGATATTTCACTTCCACTGTGATTACAGTTGCTAGATAAGCTCAATAACCAGTTGTCTTGAAAACAAAATAAGCTGGAGAGATGGTTCATCAGGTAAGAACACTGACTGTTCTTCTGGAGGACTTAAGTTCAATTCCCAGCATCCACATGGCAGCTAACAACTGTCTGTAATTCCAAGATCTGATACCCTGACACGGTTATACATGCAAACAAAACACTAATTCACATAAAATAAGAATAAAATATTTAAAAAAAAAGAAAACAAAATAAATGAAGATAAATTGGCAGATAGTATTGGTGAATTACCCCAGGCTATTCAGACAACAGGTTAATGCATAAGCACCTCTTTTTAAACGAGAGAACTGGTAGAACCTGGTCACTTCTGACATTTCATGAAATGACACTAACTTAGGCTCTATAACTTTATCAAGATCCAAAAGGGACAAAGCAATAGCAGCAGCAAGTGACAGAAAGGTGACTTGCTCAGTTTATCTTGAAAGAGAAGACATTCCTCATTTCCTGACCCAGGGATGCTGAGGATCAAAGCCATAGATTTGATGTTAGACATCATATGTTTATGTCATGTATGTTTGACAAGCATTTGATCACTGAGCTTCATGTCCAGCCCAGAGACAATTTCACTGGGGAAATCTGAATGTTTTATCTGTAAAGCTCTTCCTTATTCTTCTTATGAGAGTGAATATGTTAGTGTAATAGTTGTATTAAAAAAATTGGTATTTGCTGGTACTTAGAAACAGGTATTTTAAATTCAAAGCATATCTTAAAAAAACATAAGCTATTTCCCAGGCAGTGGTGGCATACACCTTTAATTCCAGCACTCAGGAGGTAGAAGCAGGTGAATCTCTGTGAGTTGAGGCCGGCATGGTCTACAGAGCTAGTTTTATGGTAGTCAGGACTACAGAGAAATCCTGTCTTCAAAAACCAAAACCAAAATAAAAAGGTATTGAAATGTAAGTCATGGGATTTGTATTATGAACAATTAATCCTATCTAGAGAAGGCTGGTCTTGTCCTCAACTACTAGAAGATGATTTGTTGGCAGGGGGTATGCCTGTTAGAAATGTCCTTCTTTGCCTGAAAGCTTTGACCACTGGGTACCCTACAAGGAGAAGACAGGCCTAGAACACAGTGCATCAGTTTCAGCTCTGGAGGAATTACAGACTAAGTTTATTAGAAGGGCAAATGGACATGTGAGTGGAGTCCACAGACATTCCTAGTTGCTAATATTTGCATATTACCCACATCAAAGCATGTGGCTTCTTTAGCAACAGGGATTTAGAATTCTCTCAGACTATTTTCTGTCTATGTCTTCCTCCTACTTTCTCTATAAAAAAACATGAATGAACAGAATTGAGTCGTTGCAGTGTTTTCTGTTGTTCTTAGATAAGGGCCCAGGCTACTCTGGAACTGGTCATCTTCCCACTTAAGTCTCCTCAATGTTTTGTTACAGATGTACACTCTATTAGTGTCTCTCTCACACTTAAAGAGTACTTGTGACAAAATTTATAGACAGATGTTTGAAGTAAGAAAGGTGTAAGGAATCTGCTCAGATTTGTGGTTAATATGTAAACTGCACATTTTGCCATATTCCATGACAAATAAAACCACCTGCTAACTATGATATTATATTAAGAGGTAAATATGCCTGGCTTCCAAAAGCTTATGTCTAAGTTCTAGTGATCAAAACCTCAGGGTATGATCTTATTGGGAAATAGAGTCGCCAAAGATATATTAATTAATATGAATCCATACTAGAGTATTGAGGTCACATCCTATAGGACTGGTGTTTGTATAAAAAGAGGAAATTGGAACAAAGATATGTATATAAAAGAAAGTTATGTGGCCAGGCGATAGTAATGCACACCTTTGATCCCAGTACTTGGGAGGCAGAGGCAGGTGGATCTTTGTGAGTTTGAGACCAGCCTGGTCTATGGAGTGAGTTCCAGGACAGCCAGAGCTATTCAGAGAAACCTTGTTCAATCTCCCCCTGAACAAAACAAAACAACCCCCCCCCCCAAAAAAAGAAAGCCAGCAAGATATGTGAAGACTAAAATACTACCAACACAAGCCAACAAACTATAAATTGGGAGGAGCCAGGCATGGTGGTGCACACCTTTCATCCTAAGACTTGAGGCAAAGGCAGGTGAATCTCTGAGTTGGAGGCCAGCCTGGTCTACAGAGTGAGCTCCAGGAAAGCAAAAAGCAACACAGAGAGACTCTGCCTCAGAAAACAAGAGGAGAAAGAGGAGGCAGTGGGGGAGGTGGCAATGCTCAGGACTGGAGCACACCCTTTTTTCTGGCCATGAGAGGGCACACACTCTGATGACACTTTGCTTTCTGACTTCTAGCTTCCAGAGCTCTAAGACTGTAAGCTTTTGTTTGAAAGCAGAAACAGAGAATTAATTTATTCTTTCCTCCCTCTTTTCTTTCTATCTTATCTTTCTTTTTGAGACAGTGTCTCACTAGGTAGCCCTGGCTGGCTTCAAAGTATCAAACTCACAGTCCTCTGTCTACCTCTGCCTCCAAGTGCTGAGATTAAAGGTGTGTGCCACTATGCCTGGCCTGAGCATGACTTTGTTTGTGTGGTATTTCTTTTTCTTTAACAAGGCCTTAGCTAACTTTAGTACACAGTATATACTGTCATCAAAGCATTAGATAGGCAAACTTGTGATAATATCTCTTGTATATCAACCAGCACATTCTTGTACAATATTGCAACATATAATATAACATACAAATGTACTTTTCTGTTCATTTTTCTTAGTTTTGTAATTCTATGGTGGGGAAAAAAGAAAACTAGTAAGTTGTGCCAACTTGTTCCTGCCTCATTCTCACAAAACTCAAGCTTTTCATTACATGAAAGTAATCATTTTTCTTCTTCTAAGGTATAAGGTAAGTAGGTGATTAGTGTTTAAAGTTTTTGAGGAAAGAATACATAAGTAAGTCAAAATAGGTAGACAATTTCTAGCAGCCATACATGCACTCAAGTTCTTACCCTTGGCTTCTGGGGTCTTCCCACTGTGTAATTCGAGTGTTGTGGTTGACAAAATACACTCTGCCATTGCTATCCGTTCTCTTCTCTTTATTAAACCAAATGAAAAACACAATATTAATGTTGGAATAGTCTCTGCCCTTCAAACTAAATTAAAATAAGCTGAATCTGCCCATTTAGTGATTACTGATTTCTATAAATTATATATATTTATCTTATCACATACACAAAAGCTGATAGCCTTTAAACATATGCTTTTATCTCACTAGCCCACTTATACTTTTAAGAGTGCTTTTTCTTTTTTTTTGTTTATTTACTTTTATTTTATGTGAATTGGTGTTTTGCCTGCATGTATAACTGTGTAAGGATGTCAGATCTTGGAATCACAGACAGTTGTTAGCTGCCATGCGGATGCTGGGAATTGAACCCAGGTCCTCTGGAAGAACAACAGTCAGTGCTCTTAACTGCTGAGCCATCTCTCCAGCTCGCTTTTTCTTTCTTAATGACATTATTAAATATTATTTCTAGGCTGTGAGAGATGGCTTAACAGTTAAGAACACTTATGCTCTTCTAGAGGATCCCAGTTCAGTTCCCAGCATTCACATTAAATAGTTCACAACTGTCTATAACTCAAGGGCACCCGAACTTAAGTGCACAAATCCACATACAGACACATATACCTACAGATAACTAAAAACAACATTTTTAAAAAATTAAAAACTCTAAGACACTAAAAAGATTTAATTGACAATGTCCTGCCCATATGACCTCTCAGCTACTTAGCTTCTCCCAAATGACATCTGGGTTTGTGTGTTAAAGTAGGTATGATTTAAGGTATTAGGAGTACTAGGTAAGCAATTTATGCCTGGGGTACTCCTTAGCTCTAACTCACATAAACACAGCAGACAAAGACAGTCTTACAGGCAAGCTTTTCTGTAACAGTGACATAGCCCACAACTCAAGCTTCTGAGACCAAAAAGTGGTTTTTCCTACAGCTGCTTCAAAAAAGTAAAAATTGTCTGTTAATAATCATCCCCATAAAAATGATTCATAGTTCTTCTGCCATAAAATGAAGGGTGAGGACTAGAGAGATGGCTTAGTGGTTAAGAGCACTGGCTACTCTTAGAAAGGAACCGAGTTCATTTCCAGTACCCACGTGGTGGTTCACAACTGCTTGTAATTTCAGTTCTAGATCTGACACCCTCTTCTGTGGACACCAGGCATGCCCTGTATACATTCACATGGTATACAGATATACATGCAGAAAAATACTCATACACGTAAAATAAAAATATACATAAATCTTTAAAAATAAATAAATTGAGGACAAGTATAAATTTATAACCAACTACATTCTTTTAGTGAGTGTCTATGCAAAACACACACGAAATGATTACAGAAACAAAGCAATCTGACAGGCTAGGTTCAACACCTAAGGGTCACATCCTCTTTTCTAAGGCACTGTTTTGATTATATTAACCATACACTGGCCATTCTACTACCCTACCATCAAAACTCCACCTCTAGGCTTTGGTAAAGACAGGAACAACTTTCATATATCCTCTCCTTGTTACAAGAAAGTAATGAAAAGTTCTAAGTACAGCCTGATACATTTTATTTTAACCTTCCTCACTCACTCAGAAGTAGTTTATTTTGTTTTGTTTCTTGGTGAGTGTGTATGTTTGTTTGTTGCCAAGAGGAGTGGATGTGGCTGGGCATGTACGAGCACATTTATACATAAGCATATGGAGTCTAGAGGACAACCTCGGGTATGTTCCCTTCTCAGGTACTATCTACCTAGGTGGTTTGGTTTGTTTGCTTGCTTGTTTTTTGAGACAAGAGTTTCTGGTTGACCTAGAACTCACTTGATTCAGCTAGCCTGGTCAGCCAGCAAACTCTAGGGATCCTCTCAGATATTCCCACGATTACATGTGCCTGGCACCACACCCAGCTTTTTTCATAGATGCAGGGGAGTAAATTCAGGTTCTCACACTTACACAGAAAGTTACTTCACTGACTATCTCTGTCTTTGTTTGGTTGAGTCAAGGTTTCCAACAGTTTAGGCTGGTTTTAAACTCATTGTATAGCCAAGGCTGGCCCAGAACGCCTAATCCTTAACCTCTAATTCTGTGCTGAGAGTACAGGCAAGTGTCAACTATCATGCTGGGCCATCAGAAAAACGTTTTGAGTATTGCTGTGGGATAATCCTATGTACACTGTGAAGATGTGTTGTTCTCATTGTTAATAAAAAGCTAATTGGCCAATGGCTAGGCAGGATTTTCAGGGCAGAGAGAATGCTGGAGAGAAGGATGGAGTCAGAGGAGAGCCATGAGAAGCAGAATGAGCAGGACAGGAAATACTTATAGATGAGGTAATCAAGCCTCAGGGCAGTACATAGATGCATAGAAATGAGTTAATTTAAGTTATAAGAGCTAGCTAAAAACAACTCTGAGATATCAGCCAAGCAGTTATAATTAATATTAGGTCTCTGTATGGTTATTTGGGGATCTCGTTGGTGGGGACAGAGCTGATCACTGGTCTAGACAGAAAACTCCACCTATAGAGTATAAATAATTTTAAGGAAAAAAACAATGGGATTTTTCAAAAATGGATTATATGTGTACCAACAGGCCTGGTTCCCTTTAGTTTCTGACACAAGTCTCTTGATGAACCTGTTGGTCATCAATTTAATTGGGTGAGCTAGCCAAAATGGATCTGTTGGTCTCTTCAACTCCCACAGGATTGTAGACATGTGCTGCACTCGTGGCTTTTACCTGAGTTCTGGGAATCTAATTTAAGATCCTCTTACTTGCACGGCAAACACCTTTCTGACCTGAGCCATTTCCCCAACACAGCCTCTTTTCATTATGTAGAATCTTGCTCAAGTATTTCGTGATAGTAATAGAAACTGGAGCCACAATAGTAGTACAATTATTGTAATCTTGTAAAACTGACTTTCTTCTCTAAGCATTAGCATTGTTAAGGTCCTTTCAGATTGTTGTAACAATGACCTGTTTCTTTTCACTCTGCAATGCTAGTGACTCAGCCCAGAGCTCTGCTAATGCTAGATGAACATTCGGTCTATCCACTGAGCAGCCTCTCTACCCCATCTTCTAATAACAGACTTTAAATTAAAACTGATGTGCTTACCCCATCCAGGGGGCAGAGGACCAAGGGGATCAAATTCTTTATTTTGTGATGTAGCAAACAAATCTTGATTCTATAAATAATTTTTTTTAAAAAAGAGCAATTAGACAAATAGATAATGCACAACATAATACATCATTCATTTCAGAGCAAATGTATGAATTCCAACATGGCTTCCCTGGCAAGTACAATACAACATATTCTTACAGAATTCACACTTAGGAAAGTTTTATTTTTGCTTAAAAAAAAAAAAAAAAACTTTGAAAACCCTATGTACTATTATTTAACTTAAAATTATGTAAAATTATGATAGTATAAAAATTCTTACCTGAAAATCATTAGTTTTTCCCTTGTGCTAGAGTTTCTTCTACTAGTAACACAAAAATTAGAGCATCATATCCCCCACCACAATCATTTATAAAACCAGTCCCTGGAGTGACCAGACAACTAGGAAAAGTCTTGCACATGTACTCAAACTGAAGATCACACACTCAGATGGAAGAGAGATGGGAGCAGAAAGACAACAGCAAATGCACCAAGGCATAAAGTGCAAATCTATTCACATAAAAAGTAATGAGTCCTGGTAAGGTTATAGCTCATCCAAAACTACTCAGAGTAACTGTGGACAGGAGCCATTGGAGTCATGTAGAACTAGAGTTGGGAAAAGCAGGCAACTTAAGGATCCATACCTAGAAGAAATTTGTCTATAACAATTTAGACAAAACTAAAATGTAAAACAGAACAAACTTAAAAAGAAAATGGACAAAAAAAAGGAAAATGGATAAGATATGTCTGACACAAGCTTATAACCTTAACCGATGAGAAGGCTTAGCCAAGGCGATCTCACATTGAAGGCCAGCCTGAGAATTTAGTGAAACCATGTTTCAAAATAAAATCTAAGAAGGTTAGGGCAGCCAGGATAGCTGTGGTGAGCAGCAATAAAGGTTCTGCATACCCTGGCAGTGGGCTCTAACAGACACAGGTGATAAAGAATGGGAGCATGCTAAAGCACAGCCATTGTTGTGGATACCTCACCAAGCATACCAAATTTGTGTGGTACATTTTGGGGGGGGGGTGGCTTTGTGCCTTATGAGCAAAGCAGTGCACTATGTCACTGCTAGAGAGGTTCTTAAGGCCAAGTAAGCCTTCAAGCTCATGAAGAAGAAGGTAAGGATGTACATTCATGCCCAGAAGAAGTGCAGGAACCTGAGTATAGTGTTGGCAGCCAGGAAAGAAGCAGATGCCAAGGTATAAGTCTACATATCCTCTCCTTCAATAACCCCCCCTTCCCATCCCCTTCCCCTCTTCTCCTCTCCAACATGCATAAGATAAAATAAAACAAAAACCAACTTAATCTCAAAAACTACTAGGAAGGAATATAATGGTATGTTACCATAAGCAGTAGTGAGAAAACACTTGGAGTGAAAGGTGTCTTGATCACAGCAAAACAGTGAAAAGAAGACTTCTAATAAAGATAAATTTGTCCACATCAATTAAGTGGTAACTATTCTAATGATGAGGTCCAAGAAAAAGGCAGGAGAGGCTAGAGGTGGCTAACAGTTAAGAACATTGGCTATTCTTGCAGAGGACCTGGGTTCTATTTCCAGCATCCTCATCGAAGCTTCACGACCAGTATTATTTTTAGTCCAATCCCATGAGATCTGACACCCTCTGCTAACTGCATGCATGTGGTGAACAGACAATACATTCAGGCACTCCTACATGCAAAATAGAAATAAATAGAAACATAAATAAAAGACAATGCAGGAGAATGAAGGAAAGGCATCATCTAAGGAAGAAAAGTAAAGATGTTTTACTCTGGTGCACTCTAAAGGGAGTATCACATAATGCTGACTGAGGCAATTGCAATGGAGAATGCCAGCCTTGCCAGGTCTCTGACAAAGCTGGTTTTCTTTGGTTTAAGTTCTATATGCTACTTCAACAAACCCACTTATTTTGGGATGAACTATCTTCTGGACAGATAAGTGGTATCTTATGACCTAAGATTATAAAATTGCCAGCAGCAGAACACACAGCAAGGAAAGTACTAACATATTTATAGTGTTTTTGCACTACTAGTCTGAAGGAAAATATGCATCTATTTAATCCATTTGTTTATAGATATATATAGGAAAGGGTGTTTTTGTTTTCCTATTCCTACTCTACCCTGCCCCATCTCATACAAGGTCTCACTACCCAACCTGTAGCCCTGGCTGACTTGGATCTCATAATATAGGTCACAAGGTCTAGAATTCAGAGATCCGAACACCTCTGCCTCCCGAGTCTCCTGAGTGATGGAATTAAAGCCATTTCCCACCATGTCTAGGTAGGTTTTTGTGTTGTTGTTTGGTTGGATTTTATGTTTTGTTTTTGAGCACTGTCTTGCATTGCCTAGGCTGGCCTTGAACTCCTGAGTTCAAGTGAGTCACCTGTCTCAATTTACCAAATGCAGGGGTAATAGATAAACATCATCAAATTCAGCTTTGTAAAGAAAACATTTTATAAACATTTACAGTATAAATTGTTGTATAGTGTATTACTATAAGGAATGAAAGCTTTTCAGTAGAGCATCACACCAAGATATTTATCTGGTAAGCTTCACCAGTAAGTGCTCGGAGATTCACCTCCACTGTCAACTCTAAGCCACCGCTTAAGTCAGCTCTCCTGAGACTGACAAACAGTCAAACTTTCTAGTAAGTTACAGGCAGCTCTACAGTCAGAAGTGTTTTAATTCTTTTCAAACTGCTTGGGTCCATTCTTATTCATCTTGTCCACAAATTTTAAATTGTTCTAACTTTTTAAAAAAAAAAAAAAAAAAAAAAAAAAAACACTAACAGAAAAAGACAGAGCTCACAAGATCAGTACCTACCTATGGCAACAAGTACCTCACCACCATACTCTGTCGTCATGACACATGCAGGCAATTTTTAAAGACTAGAGATTTTTATTAGTTATAATAACCAGTAAGTCAATGGGCTGCTTACCCCATAGATGAATCTCTGGTTAAACTGCTGCATTGCTCCCTGAAGCTGACTACGTTGTAGCTGCCACTGTTCATAGTTCCGGACAGACTCCAGTGTCGGCCTCTGCCATGTTGTCGTTCTTGTGAAATGATCAACATAATAAATACGGCCCATGTTATCCACACGCCGTTCCCAACTAGACCAGAAAACAAACAAATGTAAGAATACCCATGAATACATGTAAGCCCTGTACCTTTTCTCTTTGTACTGAGGACCAAATCCAGGCCCTTACAGGCTAGTCAGTACTTTATCACTGGACTACATCTTCAGCTCTTTCTCATTTATCTGAAATCATTCGTTTATATTTGTAAACTGAACTTCAATGCTTCTAAAATTTTGTTCTTTAAAAGGTTATAACATATATCAGTGAAGTCTTTTAAATGTAACATGTATCCAGAGTTTCAAAGGAAAAAGTTGTCTTTTCTTCTCTCAGTGACCTTTACACTTCTGCAAACAGCAAACATCACTGGAGACATCAGTTGTATACAGAATTTTTCATAGATGAAAAAGAAATTTGCATAGGACTACAACTATCTTTTTACTTACTTGTAATAAAATAATAACTTCAAGACAACAAAGTTTTTTCTTCCATACATATATACTGATCTATATCTATCTAAAAAGATTTTTATGGTGGAAACAAAGTACACTATTGTCAGCAATACTATGGATAGAGTTCCTCATCAACACTTAATATTACCTGCTATTTTTACAGGTCAAACCACACTTTTTAGGTATGTATTTCTTTTTTTTTAAAGATTCATTTATTTATTATGTATAGAGTACACAGAAGAGGGTATCAGATGTCATCACAGATGGTCATGAGCCATCATGTGGTTGCTGGGAATTGAACTCAGGACCTCTGGAAGAACAGTCAGTGCTCTTAACCTCTGAGCCATCTCTCCAGCCCTTTAGGTATGTATTTCTTTAAGGGTTAGTTAATAGTTGGTAATAACTAGCAAGATTAATGTTTTTCTTTTCTTTCTTTGGTTTTTCATGACAGGATTTTCATGTGTGGCCTTGGCTGTCCTGGAACTCACTGTGTAAACTAGACTGGGCTCTAACTCAAGAGATCTGCCTATTTCTGCCTCGTGAGTGCTAGAATTAAAGGTGTGTGCCACCATTGTCCAGCAATGTTTTTCTAAAGATTTTTATTTATATGTATGTGTGTGTATGTACACATGTATGTTGGTGACCACAGAAGTCAGAAGAGGGAAATGAATCCCCTGGAGCTAGAGCTACAGGCAGCTGTGAACTGCCTGGTGTGAGTGCTGAGAACCAAACTCACAACCCCTAGAAAAGCAGCAAACACCCTAACCACTAAGGCATCTTTAACCTTAGAGTAGACTGTACACCCTGACCCCCCATTTTTGGTATATATTCCCTTTGGGTTAAAAATAGTATTTTCTTCCATTTTATATAATATACATAGTAAATGCTTAATACCATGTTATCAACATGTCCTTAACTTTCTCAACTATTTGGAATGATTTTAATATGCATTAGTTTTAATAAAAGAGCTTTATCTTAATAGACAGGAGCTATAACTCTTTCCATAGGATGGAGGGTTGAGACAGGTCTTAGCTCGGGCTGGCCTCTAATTTGACCTTCCAATCCTCCAACTTCTACCCGCCATGTGCTGAGACTGCAGGCAAATGCTACCACGCTTGGTTATTATAACTCTTACTTAGTTAAGTGATTTAAATGAAACTAATTTAAAATGTTGTGGCTCTTAGCAGGGTAAAAAGCTCCGACAGGAAAACACAAAGAACAAGAACTGTGAAACCTTTAAGTCAGAAATGATAAAAGTAAAAATCATTCATCATGGTATGGCAGCCTAGTTGTGTTACTCCAGAACTTGCAAGGCTAAAAGGATGAGGCAAAAGGATCAAGAGTTCCTCCTAGGAAACTCAGTGAGACTCTGTCTCCAAAACAAAAATCAGTCACAGCAGCAACACCCCCTCAGCATGCTGAGAGCCAGCTCTCTAGCTCTCTTCTTTCTAGTTTGGTTCTAACATAAAGCAAAACAGAGATGAGGACTGTAGGGAGCACTGGGTATAGCTACAATTTCTTCTTGTGGATAAACTTTGGTTTTTAAATTCAGAAACTTACCCAGGAGGTAGAGGTTCTGGTCTATCCCATGTTGTTCGCTTTTCAACATGGTCTACATAGTAAACACGCCCGTGCTGGTCCACTCTCTGTTCCCACCTTAAATACAAATCAAAGAGTAGTCAGGGCATTTGTATAAATTTGGCTTTTTAGCCCCGTCTACAGCTTTTCACTTTAAATGATTATCTTATATAACTGAGAAAAGTGAGCCTGATAGTCTATAAAGAAAAAAACAGAATTAAAACACAGCCAAGAAATGTCACTCAAAAGAAGGAGAAAGCCTGAGAGTGACATACACAACAATGAACGAGGCTTCTTTTTCCTAAGTGTTTGCTCTGGAAATAGCATGCATTTCAAAGTCAGTCCATCCACCCAGAAGACCAAAGTTTCTCAATCTGCTCAGACTACACTTAGAACTTGAGAGGAAAAGACAGCATCAATGCCCTGAAACCTGAACCACTGAGCTAACTTAATGGAAACAATCTGATTACATTCTAGAAAAACTGCAATCAAAGCCTATTACTATCAGACACTACAGGACAAGAGTTACAGAGTAGCCACTGCAAGCAATCTAGTCTTCCCGGCAGGTGTGCTGCCAAGAGAAGAGAATAGCAGTAACCATCACAGCTTGTTATTTCAACCATTATTTGCTTACTTATTTTTATGTGTATGGGTACTTTAACTGCATAGACATCTGTATGCCATGTGTGTGGCTGGTACCCACAGAAACCAGAAGGCATCAGATCCCCTAAAAGTGGAGTTACAGACAACTGTAAGCAGCCATGTGAGTGCTGAGAATCAAAACCAGGTCATCTGAAAGAGTAGCCAATGACCTTAACTGATAAACCATTATTCCAGACTTTAAGATCTTTTAATCTTTTTAGGTTTACTTTATTGTATGTGTATCAGGGTTTTGCCTGCATGTATATGTGCACCATGTGTGTGCATGCCTGTACACACAGAGGTCGGAAGAGGGCACTGAACTGGAATTGGAGTTACGGGTGATTGTAAGCCACTATGTGGGTGCTGGAAGCTGAACCCAGACCCTTTGCAAGATCAGCAAAGGCTATCTACCTCTCAGCCCCAGCTCATTTGTTCTTAAGCACAATCTACGTAGCATGGTTTGATTATACAATGTTCCTGTCTTGCTGCTCCACCTACTATACCTGCTCATGCCTTTGAATACTTGGTCCCCAGAAAGTGGAACTATTTTGGAAGGTTGTAGAAACTTTGAGATACAGATTCTACCTAGAGGAAGTGGGTTGCTGGGGTCAAGTCTCATTGAGGGCTGTAGCTGGGCTGGCTTCTACTTAAGTTGTTTACTTTCTGACCAGTTCCACAAAACAGACCAAGTCAAAAATCTCTCCCTCAAGCGGTTCTGTCACACTGTGAGTACAGTACTTAATAGACCACATAAGCTTTCCAAAAGGAAAATGACCTAGTTACCAACAAGTATAATCTGTGCAAGTAGCTAAAATTTCCATCATGAGTTTATTAATTTACCTGACAGCCAAATAACTCTGGCTGGCATTCTGACCCTAAACCTGAGTTTTTGTTTTGTGTGTGTGATATTACAGGTAGAACTTCACAATACTAGACACTTGTGTTCTACCACTAAGCTAACCAAACCCTTAGTCCTGACTGAGCTCTCAGTTTGATCAAAGTATTAGTATTAAAAATAGGGGTTTGGGAGACGGCTCAACACTTGCTATTCACAGAGGACTCAGGCTCACTATCCAGAACCCATATCAGGTGGCTTGGAACTGCCTATAACTCAAGTTCCAGGGGTTCCAATGTCCTTCTCTACTCTACAGGCACTGTCCAAATGTGGTGTACATATAGACAAAACAAACAGGCACACACACACATCAATTTTAAAAAAAGGTTTTTCTTTTCAAAAATTAAAATGGGATTATGGGACTAATTTATCAGCTTAAATTATTTTGTTGCTATCATGATGTTGTAATAAAAAAATCTTTTAAAAGAATATTTGCTTTTTCCCAAAGAGAAGCAGCACTTGTTATATGACTATTTTATTACTTGACTTGCATTAACTTTCTATTGGTGGTGGTAGGGGGGAGTCTTTCAACTGTATTGTTTTCCAGGTGTAATGGTACACACCTGTAATCCACACTTGAAAACAGGCAGAAGGATCAGTAGTTCAAGGCTATCCTCATGTACACAGTGATTTTTGAAGTGAGAGCTATATAACATTGCCTCAAAACACCAAACAAACAAACAAAAAGCAACCTCCCTAAAAACCCCACCACCACCAAAAACCTGTTTTCGAAAGTTTCATGCTACAGCCCAAGCTGACCTAGAATTCAGAACAATCTTCCCGCCTTGACTCCCAAGTGCTCAGATTGCAGGCATGTGCTAGCATACTCAGCTATGCTAACATACCCAGCTCAGTTTTTTTCCTACTTCCCTAAAGGAGGAGGTAGTATTTAAAATATGGTAAGCTTTCTTGAATTAAAGAATAATAATCCCAAAATCAACGACAATCACTTAAAAGATTATTTATGAAAGAATATACTATAATCTTTTTAAAATTAATGAGTATATTCAAAAGCTTAAAGAAAACAAATGTCAGAGCTACTTACCCAGGTGGTAGAGGAGCTTGACTTACAGTGTTCAGTGGCCTAGGGCCTGAGCCTCCAGATATAGTGAGAGGAATTATTAATCCAGATGTTGCTCCTTCGGACGTACTTGTGTTTGTGTTTACATTTGTATTTGTTGGTGGCAAAGAGCCTGTACTAGACCCATCACTTTCAGAATTGGTGGATGGTGAACCATTGACAGAGGCTATGAAAGATTTGGGAAAAAGAGAAAAAGCTTTTGCTTTCTGAAATTTAAAATCAGGATCAAATTTAAACTCAAGAATTTAAAAGTACACGACAAATAAAACCTAAGATGTGGATACACAGGTCTCATCAAATTACACAGCATATAAATTCTGAATTCATAAACATATAAAGTAACTACTTGGTTGATTAATTTTTGTGGTGCAAGAGCCTCATGCACAATATGCAAGCACTCTTTTACTGAGCTACAATTCCTAGGCCAGTAAAAACATTTTAGAATAAATAGAAAACTATGGGTATCACTTTCCAGATCCTTAAAACTGCCCTCTTTATGTGACCTTGAAGATCTAAGACTAATTTCTGATGTTAGTAATGAGTGTACTGATGGATACTACTGATGGCCAATCAGGAAAATGAGTACTCTAATAAATGCTACCATATAAATAATATTTATATTGTTACTTCAAGAAATATGTTCATTTAGTTAATTTTTGTTTAAAAATTGATTATCATTTAACAGTAAGGTTTAATTTTTTAATCATATTTATTCACTTATTTTTTTTGTCTTTGGCCTACATGCATGTCTGTGTACCAAATGTGTGCCTGATGCCTGCAAAGGTCAGAAGAGGAAACAGGAGTTATGTATGGATGGCAGTAAGACCACCAAGTAGGTGCAGGGAGTCTAATGCAGGTCCTCTCCAAGCTCTTAACAGCGGAGCCCTTTACTCCAGGCCCCAGTCAGCTTTTAAAAGATAAAATGAACTAAGCAGCCAAATTCTTAATTCTGTGACATACATGACATAGTTACCAACCACATAAAGAAGTATCAATCTAACTATATTATACTGTTTATAATATATATAGTACATGATATTTTCATTTTTTTTTATTATTATGTACACAACATTCTGCCTCCACTATGCCTGTGGCCAGAAGAGGGCAACAGATCTCTTTATAGATGGTTATAAGCCACCATGTGGTTGCTGGGAATTGAACTCAGGGCCTCTAGAAGAACATTTGGTGCTCTTAACCTCTGAGCCATCTCTCCAGCCCGATATTTTCATTCTTAATAAAATATTTTCTCATGAAACTTTCATTCCTGGAAAAAACTTAAAGAAAAAGCAATTCTTAGTTGCCAATAAAAAGATCATTCTTGGTGAAGCTTTTTTGTTTGTTTGTTTGTTTGTTTTAAACTTCATTTATTTTATTTATTTGCCTTGGTGTTTGCCTGGAATTGGGAACTGGAACTACAGACAGTTGTGAGCTGCCATGTGGGTGCTAGAAATTGAACCCCAGTCCTCTGGAAGAGCAGTCAGTGCTCTTAACCACTGAGATATCTCTCAGCCCCCATTCTTGGTCAAGTTTTTAAATGTAAAAACAAAGTCAGAAGCCAGCAGACATGGTGGTTCATATCTGCAATTCCAGCACTTAAGAGGGCTGCAGAAGGATTTCTAGGTTCAAGGCCAGCCTATATTACAGTGTAAGATTTTACTTAAACAAAACACCAATGACTTGATACTTACCTGTCAACTAGTTTCCAAACAGAACATTATTTAAAAACACTAGGCATGGTAGTACATACTCACGATCCCAGGCTAAGAAAAGAAGCATTTGAGGCTAACATGGACAACCTTTCCTACCAAAAGAATATTATTCACAAAACAGCACTAAAGATTGGAACATATACCTGGTCTTCGTGGGGTGGGTGGAGGTGGTCTTGAAGGTCTCGGAGGTCTAGAAGGCTTAAAACCCCCATTTGAAAGGGATGGAGAATTGTTCCCATTTGTCCTCTTATTTTCCCCAGACACTGCAACCTCAGGGTCATCTGCTCCTGTGCTCACTCTGGATAAGAAGGGCAAGGAGGGAAAGAGGGAGGCAACAAAACAAATGCTCCTTATTTATTTAAGAATGGCAAGAAGCCCAAAATTTAATAGTTTAGAAATTTGAGAAAAAGTCCTTTTTTCCTCAAATTTCAGACCAGCCTTTAAAGTCTAATATAACTCCTTGGGGTGATCTGAATGAGAATTGCCACATAGGCTCATATATTTGAATGCTTAGACAACAAGGAGTGGAACCATTTGAGAAAGATTAGAAGGATTAGAAGGTAGGGCCTGTTGGAGGAGGTGTGTCACTGAAGGTGGGCTTTTAAGTTTCAAAAACCCAGGTCAGATCCAGTCTCTCTGAGCTTGCTGCCTGTGTATCAGGATGTAAAAGTCTCAGCTCCTGCTCCAATGTCCTGCCTGTCTGCTCCCTGCCATTCTGATAATGGACTCACCCTCTAAAACTAAGCAAGCTCCCAATTAAATTCTTTTATAAGAGTTGCCTTGGTCACAGTGTTTCTTCACAGCAAGAGAAGAGTAACAATCTGACACAGACAGTGAGGAGTCACTCAACGGTCGAACTTGAGCCCATTAGAAATTACTAGGTGGCTGCAGAAAGACTTCAGAATACCCTGTATAAGTAAAAATGAAATCAAGTTCTTTAAAATCCTATTGCCTCTAGGCAATACACCTATAGGCACCCCTCCACATTTCCTACTAGAAAAGTCACCATCTATAAGAGTACCAACGATCAAGGATACTTAGTACATGAGTTTGAAAGAACTTTTCCTTTTTGCTTTTAATTCTATATACACACACATATATGACATTTATATTTACTTTATATTTATATATAATTAACATACATTAAATTTGTATTAACTATATTTTAAAATAAATAAATAAACTTTTATTTATTTTGGTTTCTCTGTGCAATGCCCATGCTGTCCTGGAATTTGCTCTGTAGATCAGGTTGGCCTCGAATTCACAGAGATCCACCTGCCTCTGCCTCCTGAGTACTGGGCTCCATGCTATATTTTTAAATAGGCAAGTTTCATATTTCTACGTAATTAAATTAATTTCAGCAATAACTTGGTCATATTTTCTTCCAATGGTTTTTATACTTTCATTTTATGAAATCTACTTAGAATGAACTTGGAATTTACTCTTGTCTTGGGATAAAAACAGTAGCTAGATTTTTCTTTTGCCAGATGGCCAACTTTCCTAGAATATTAACCCATGATCATAATGACTTTTATAGCATTTGATAATGTTCATTTAATATTCTTGATTTTTTGTTGTTATTGTTACTGTTTTGTTTTGGTTTTAGTAAGACAGAGTCTTTCTCTTATAAGTAGCCCAGGCTGGCCTTAGACTGAAGATTTCCTGCCTCAACCTCCAAAGTACAGGGGCTGCAAATGTATTATGCCATCATACTCAGTAGTATCCCACTTCTTTTCTTGGGGAGGGGGAGAGAAGGATATTTCACTTTGTAACCTTGGCTCACTGGAATTTACTATGAAGACCAGGCTAGACTCAAACTCGCAGAGATCCCCTTGCCTCTGCCTCCCAAGTACTGGGGGAAAAGGCATGAGTCACTATGCCTAACTATATCATCTTAAACATTTTTTTTTTGACTAGATGGTTTCATAGATTTTTAGATTGGATTTATCTTACTTTATGTGTATGAATGTCTTGCCTACATACATGTATATGTGCCAGATGTGTGCCTGCTAGACCCCTGGAGCTGAGGTTATGGACGGCTGTGAGCTGCTATGTAGGGTTGGAAATTGAACCCAAGTCTCTTGCAAGTGTTCCTAGTCTGAGCCATCCCCAGCCCCATTATCTAAAAATCATTTTCTCTAGCTCCTGCCACTCTGCTTTTATAACCCTGCGCTTACATTTCTAATCACCCCTGATTCTTCCTCTTAAGATTTCTCTCTAGGATCTCAAATCTCATAATTTCAAAGATTATCTCTAAAAACTATCTTCAAGCTAGAATTTTTATAATTAGTGGGACTCTTTCCCATTCCCTAGTATCAATATTAACAAAATGCAGGAGATACAGCTTCCTGAGCCTAACTAAGGTCATTCTTCCTTCTAGGCATTCTTGTTTTTTTTTTTTTTTTAAATATTTAGCTTTTTATTTATGCGCATTGATGGGAAGGTGTCAGATCTCTGGAACTGGAACTACAGACAGTTGTGAGCTGCCATGTGGGTGCTGGGAATTGAACTCTGGTCCTCTGGAAGAACAGTCAGTGCTCTTAACCGCTGAGCCATCTCTCTAGCCCCCGGCATTCTTAATTTTTAGGTCCACTGGATTTTGCTTTTATGTTCTTCCTCCACACTCCCACAACTATCTCATCAACCTCTTAGTAACTGACTATTCTAATTTGTATCTGTTTTCCCGATCTTCACTTGAGGCAATAGAAACAGGAAATTTAAACGAGACATGAGAAGGGGAAGGGCCTTACCCTGAGATCTACTTCACCTTGTCTGATGGTTAAGTCAAGAAACTTACACACAACCCAGAAAGCCCAAATTGCTTTGAGAGAGAATGTGTGTTTTCCTAAAGACATCTTTTTAAAAGGATATTAAAAATAAGTGAACTATGCTTATAAGGGCTAGAATGTTTGCAACCATGAGCCATACTGTCCCTTCTCATCCCCAAATCCAAACTACACACTTCACAAACAACCTTACAGGTTCACATACAAAAGAGTCCTCAAGATGAGAGAGAAAAAATGAACCAGGTCATATTTTTATTTAATTAAAAGATTTTAAATTTATTTTATTTATTTATTTATTTATTTATTTATTTATTTATTTATTTATTTTTGTGTGCATACAATGTATGTGGGGGGTTCTTTTAAGTATCTTAGAGTTTCTGTTGCTGTGAATACATAAGACACCATGACCATGGCAATTCTTATAAAGAAAAACATTTAATTGGGGCTGGCTTACAGTTTCAGAGGTTTAGTCCATTAGCATCACGGCAGAACATGGTGGCATGCAGGCAGGCAGGGTGCTGGAAAAGGAGCTGAGAGTCCTACATCTTGATCTGCAGGCAACAGGAAGTGAACTATATATCCCACACTGGACATAGCTTGAGCATATGAGACTTCAAAGCCCACCCTTCCACAGTGACAGTGACAAAATTCCTCCAACAAGGCCACATCTCCTAATATTGCCACTCACTATAGGCCAAGCATCAAAACACATGTGTTTATGGGGCCATATCTATTCAAACCACCTCAGTATCCTATCTTCAATCAAATGCCGTAATCAAACATTCACTATTAAAAACCCGGTTTCTCTCCACCTCCATGTTTCTTTCTTCCTTCAACCTAGAATTCCTTCCTTCTCCACAATTCCTCTAAGGTGTGCATATCTACACCATAATCAAAGCTTTATAGTCTTACATCAAATGCTATTTATTCCATGAAGACTAATGTGTAATTTTATTATTAATACTACTTCATTTAAATCTTTTAAAATTGTATGCTTTTTCTAATAAACATAAACAAATTTCAAAAGATAAGACTCAACTAACTTGGAAAAAGAGAGTAAGATTAAAGTAAGTGGCATTTCCAGTAAATTAGGGCTTCTATGAAATGGACTTGGCTATGAAACTGCTGGAAGCTGTAGTATCTCAAAGCTCATGTAAACCTGGGCTAGTCTAAGTACATTAGTATTACCTAGAAACTTGTTAAATATGAAAACTTTATGCCACTAAGTAGTGAATCAGAGAATGTGAATGAGACCTAGCAATTTGTGTTTTTATCAAGTCCTCTGGGAGATTCTGATGAACTACAAAGTTTCAAGAGCCAGCAGGACGGCTTAGCCAAGCCTGATAGCCTGAACTTTTTAAGTTTTTTATTATTTTAATATATACATGCTTTGCCTGCATGTATATGTGTATAGCACATGGTGTCTGGTGCCTGCAGCACTCAGAAGCACTGGATCCCTGGGTATTGGAGTTACAGACAATTGTGATGGTAGGAATTGAACCTGGGCAATTTGGAAAAGCAGCCAGTGCTTTTAACTACCGTGTCCTCTCTTCAGGCCCCTACAGTATCCTCCAAAGTCCAGCGTGCTTTAGAAACCACCTTGTCATTCATTTAAAAGTTCCCATAGAGAACCTTAAACAATGCAATTTCTGAGGGTAGCAAAATCATACATATTGCTATTCTAAGACATGAGTCTCTCTTGAGAAACCTGCACTTGTGTCTTGGGTATGTACTAGCCCTTTCCTAAGTGACTCTTTCCTTAATGGTAGGTTTCCATCTAAGTTAAAAACCTTTTCTAGCCAGGCAGGGTTACACATACCTTTAAGAGCAGCATTCAGGAAGTAGAAACAAGTGGATTAGGGAAGTCAAGACCAGCCTTGACTACTAATAAAGTTTACTTAAACTAAATAAAGTTTAAGGCCAGAGAAGGAAAATTACAACCACCTTCCCATTATAAATAATTGTTCTCAGTAAGAAGTTATCTGAGAGTATACTTGTAAATTAATATAATGTGATTCAAAAAAGATAGAGTTCTATTTGCTTTGATAAAATCATATTATGACTTTGGTTTTCCTGAAAATTTTAACAAACTGTGTGTCATTGGGTTTTTTGCCAAATTGGGGATGGAATCCATGGCTTTGGGCACAATGAACAAGTGCTCCAATACTGAATTATATCCAAGCCCTTAGAATTTTTTTTACCATGGAAATTTCTACACATTATAGAAAAAGATAGGTAATGTGAAAGCTTGTTGTACTACCCAACTTCCAACCCATAATATTATGTTCTATTTCCCTTTACATAGCACAGGCTAGTTTTAAATTTAAGTAATCAAAGTTGGTCTTTGAACATCTCCCCCCACCCACCTGACTCTGCCTCCCAAGTACTGGGATTCCCAACCTGTTCCCCGTGCTTGGCTTCTAAGTTATCTATTCTCCCCTGCAGCAATGTAACAATATTATGGCATGCTCTTTTTCTGGATGATTTTTCTCTTACTATCTGTGACATTGCTTTTATTGGTTCTATTTAAATTTTAAGATATATTTATTCCTTACTTACACATGTATTTCTGTCTATGTGTAGACAACTACATTTATGTGGATGTCCATGGGGGCCAAAAGGTGTTAGATTCCCTGGAACTAGAGCTATGGGCAGTTTGTGAGCCACCTAACATAGATGCTGGCAGAACTAGAGACTTTTAGAAGAGCGGCATGAAGAGCAGCATGCATTCCTTAATGCTGAGCCATCTCTCCAGGCCCCTTTTTAATGGTTTGTGTTGAGACTACACATAACTCAAGCTGGTTTTAAATTCCTAATCTTATCTTCTTCTCTAAAATGCTAGATTACAGGTCTGTACCAACACCCCCAACTTTTTAATGATTTTTTTTTAAAGACCAGGTTTCTCGCTTTGTAATTCAGACTAGCCCAAATCTACACTATGCCACTCAAGCTGGCTTTAAACTCACAGATAGCCTCCTGTCTTAACCACTCAAATGCTGAGATCACATAGGTAAGTCAGCAAACTTGGCCTGCCATTTATCAATCTGAACCTGAAAATTGGTAATTATTTATTCCTGTGTATGTGTATGTGCCCGCATGTGTGTGTATGCAGATGTATAAATGTGTCTGTGAAAGCCAGAAGACTCCAGAACTCCTGAGCCAACTTTCCACCCCCCCCCCAACCTGAATGAATTAATACAAGTTCATTCTATCTTGTATATTTTTACATTCGGTGGTAAGCAGTCAAAGAACTCTTACCTTGCTTCATCTTTAGGTCTGCAGCCATCATCATTCTGTGAAGTACCTTTAAAAATACATTTAAACAAAGTGAGATTCAAGAGAGTAATTTTCAACTGAAACTAAAAGGAAAAAAAAAAAGCAAAGCCTTTTATTAAACTATTAAACCTTTCTAGTACATAATATAAATCCAAACATAAATTTTAAAGGAAAAATATAATAATGTTCAAATTCTTCAATTCAATGAGAGATTAGTTCAGGTGCATTACTCACACCCTACTTCTGTATTTTTTGAGATATAATTCTTTACTCTAATTCAAACCCAGTGTTTAGTCATTTTCCCAAACCCTTCAGGCTGGCACTGAACTCCTCATGTTCCTGCCTCAGCCTCATTAGCATTAAGAGTTGTGCAAACTCATACACAGCTTTTAACTACTTACTTTATCTGAAATATGGGAGAAAATTACTAGTCAATAGCAGAATGGTAAAATTAAAACAACTCTGAAATAGCAGAGCCAACTAACTGATAGCTTTTTCTTTACATAAAGGAGCTGAGGGGGGAAACTCAGAGAAAATGAAAGACACAAAGAACTCTGAGAGGAACTCTGTCTGAACAAACAAAAACCAAGTAAGTCTCAAAGAGGCCCAAATGATGTTCATGCATTCTTCTAGTTTTACTCACAGAAAAGTGGAAAACGGAAAACTGCCTAAGAACTCGAGTTAAACAGTCTAAACACAACTGGCAGAAGAACAAAACCAAGATTCAGCCACAGCCCCAACAGTAAAGTCACCAGCACACCACACCACACCACCATGGCACATAATCATGTGCAACAGCTAACAAGGGTGGTAGAAGTCTACTGTTTTTCTTTTTTTCTTTCTTTTTTTTTTTTTTTAAATCTTTATTTGTTTATTTATTTGCCTTGGTGTTTGCCTGGAACTGGAACTACAGACAGTTGTTAGCTGCCATGTGGGTGCTGGGAATCGAACCCGGGTCCTCTGGAAGAGCAGACGGTGCTCTTAACCGCTGAGCCATCTCTCCAGTCCCTGTTTTTCTTTTTTATGTACTGGGAATCATAGAAATATACATTTAAAAATGATACAGTGGGAGAGATAAAATGTGGAGCTGCTTTGAAACTGAATTAAAATCTATGCTATTAAAAACAAACTAACAGGGGGCTGGAGAGATGGCTC